>QGQB01000061.1:0-246477 GCA_003385265.1 Neonectria hederae | reverse complement strand
AAGAGAAGTTCTCCCCCCAAATCCTCCGCCCCCCCCCCCCAAACGCAACCACCAGGGCGCGGGAGAGTGGCAGAGGACGGAGGGAGGCTAGAGTGACAAGACGGAGACTAATAAAAAGAACTAGACGCGAACGGGATGAGCAAAGATGAACCGGGAGGGGTGGACACGGAGGTTTGGACCCTTGCCTCGCTTGGGGGATTTGTGAGCCCCATGACAAACCGCATGCTTCCCCAGAGCTCTCCATATCCATATCCACGGTACGGTACAGCATGGCACCCACGACCGACAGGCAGGGCTGCTCTAGGCTCAACTTGGATCGATCGTCGCCATCTCCATATCTCGACGCATTACATACAAACTGTGATACTCGTCTTTGCTCCCGACGTGTCGTAACAATGCAAGCGAAGCGGAAACAGAAACAGAAACAGAAAGAAGGAAAGAAAAAGCTCGATGGAAGGGCAATATGGTGTGACTGATCACCGTCACCGTCCCCGTCGCAAAGAATGCTACATTCATACTATGCTCCCTCGACACCAAAGGTCCTGTAGGCACCTCAACCCGTCGTCGGTACCAACAAAACCACACAAAATTCTTCTTTTTACCCCCTTCGGTCATTGGGCCACCGTCGACGTCGACGCTCTCTTATCAGTTCCCAACGGCCTGTCCAGGGTCTTAGTCTTAGACATGCCACCCTTATCAGCCACAATTTACCTACCAAGACTGGAACTGAGATGCCTATCCGGGTCACAGCCAAATCCCAAGACAAAGATCCTCTTTTTCTTTTGTTCTAAATTATGATCCCCCCGGCATTCTCATCTCTCTCCCCCCCTGCCAAGCCTCTTCCACTCCCCCTCCCCTGGTTTTGCGACGACACACGCCCAGAGGAGTGTATGCTTCTGCGGTGGTGATACGGTGCTACCCGGACTGCAGCACTTGCTCTTCCGGAATATTCGAGACTCAATAAAACAAACTTCCTCTTCTTCCTCGCCCTGTCTCCTGTCCTGTCCTGTTTCCGAAACCTCCGCTCGGAACTGACTCAAGAACGGGACCTCTCCCCCGGCCGACTTGGGACGTAGACTGGACGAGACGTTCCCCGGGTTTCCCTCCGCCGCTCATTTATTCTTCCTTCGATCTGCCCCTCCAAAAAGAAGAGAAAAAGGAAGCACAGCACGGCGCTTCCTGTCTCTCGCCCCCGCTGCTTGTTTAAACACTTCGGTGAAAACCCTCTTCCTCGCACGGATACAACAAGAGAAACAGGTCTCGGCCTTTCTCTCACCGTACGGTGTGCCAAGGGGTTAGCGGTCTCACCTCACGCTGCCGGATGCGTCGTCCCAGCGGGCGCAACGTCTTGGAAAAACACCACCTTGTAATAACACCTGGGAGCTTTGCTTACGCGCATTCTGCGACAACACGAGATATCACAATTCGCTTTTCCACGACCGCATCTACCGATTGGCTGTTTGCAATAACGACCTGACCAATTGACCACTTAATTCGAGGCACCCCTTGCTCTGCTTTTTGTGCGAAACAGTCGTCTTCTTGCCGTCTCAAACCACACATCCATCGCTTGCTTTTCCGTCTGCCCCGAGAGCTACGCTATATATTAGTCCTGCGCATATACCCTTTTGTACCCTTTTGTCTTGTTGATTCTTGGATACCCCTATGTTGTTGGAGTCTGTGTTGTTTAGCAGTCTGAGCTATTACGTCTAAGAGAAAGCTCTTCCGATACTCTCTTGTCAACCTCCATACTCGTCTTGTTACTACCACCAACACCAACACCACCACCACCACCACCACCACCACCAAAACACCCACCATGTCTGGACGAAGCGCCATTGCGCGCAAAAAGAAGACAGAGATCAAACCCAGAAAAGGCAGCAGCCATGGCCGTCCCGCATCCGCCACCTCGTCCAACCACGACGACATCCCAGACTTCCCTCTCCCGCCCCTCCCCACCGGACCGACCAGCCCGCAGTACCTCAACTTCCAGACGCCCATGGTGACGCCGATGCCGGATCCGAGATTCGTCGCCCAGGGTTGGGGCAACGCGGCCATGCCCGGGCAACCGATGATGATGATGACGGGCGATCCCCGGTACGTGGCCGCGCAGCCCGCGCCGGCCCCGGAGGACTGGGCTTACCGACCCAGGAAGACGTCGATCAAGGCGGAGGAGAGCGGCATTGAAAAGAGCGGACTGCGCAGCAGGCTGGACAAGAGCAGTGACAACGTCCGCAAGGGCCTGGCCAACGCCTTCGCCTTCCGCAAGAAGGACCGCGAGGACGATGCCCCCAGCGGCAGACGGGGCAGCACCGAACGGCCCCCCAGCGCGGCCACGGTGAGGCCCGGCACAGTCATGGGCCAGGACGGCAACCACGCCTACGACCGGTATCCGCACCCGATCCAGACCGCGCCGCCGCCCACGGGCTACCAGTATCCGAACCAGTCGCTGCCGTCGCCGCCGAGTCCTCAGAACCCGTGGGACACGAAGCCCATCGGCCCGCCTCCGACGACCAAGTTGCCGCCGATCCCGCAGTCGCCCGCGGCGGCCACGCCCACGATCCGCCGCTGGGTCGGCGCTGGGAGGCCGGTGGCGCGGTGGAACAAGCTCCGCAAGGACCCGGAGCTGTGGGACCCCAACGGCGACGTGCTCATCTTCCTCGGCCGGAGGGGCCAGGCGCCTAAACAACCTCCGAGTATGCGGCTGTCATCGCATATCATCGAAGCGACTGAGAGTCGCCACCTTGTCACTTTGTTACGTGAGGGCTCGACCGAGGAGGATCTTTACCTGCCTCCTTCACCGGCTGGGTATGGAGCTCACCTCGGCATGGGACGCGATGGTCCGTTAACGCCTCCCATCTCCGAAGAGGCTACCAGTCTGCGCGATGAGCTGGAGGGCCAGATCTCGTACGAAATGTACTTCCCACCTCCGGCAAACCTCAACCGCCCCGACCAGCTGCGGCACCAGATCACCACGCGCAACGTCTTCGCATTGCTGTACCACGCGTCCCTCGTGGGTACGTCGCTGTACCAAGCCCTGTCAGACCTGCACACGCGCCTGGACAGCTACATGCCGCCTAGCAACGACAACGTCGCGCAGATCATCAAGTACCTCTCGGTGCGCGGCATCGACGACGTGCGCTCCGACCCGGCCACGGCCGTGTCGCTGCTGGCGTGGGCCGAGAGCCCCGACGTGCGCTGGGAGGACGGCTGGCGCGAGTGCTTCACGCACTGCGCCGGCATGGACGGCGAGCTGGAGCGCTGCCCGGACTACAAGTACACCACGCCCATCGCGCGGGCGCTGCTGGAGCGCGCGAGCCTCGAAACGCAGCTTCGCGTGCAGGCAGCCGAGGAGCGGCTGGCCGAGTTTTCGTACGGCGACATGTGGGCGGCGTCGGGTGCGGCAGCCACTGGACCGGCCAGAGGGGCCGCGGACCGGCTGCAGGAGATGCTGCAGAGCCATTACACGCGCGTGTACGGATCGTGGCCGCCGTCACGGCCGCAGTCGTCGCGGGCGGGATCGTCGCGGGCGTCGGACGGCGATGGTGCAGAGGACGAGATGTGGCTTACGCGAACCGTGGCCATGGCGTTGCAGCGAGACTTCGGGGCGCTGTACGACTACTTGGTGGACCGAGACATCGTGTGGGACGTGTCTGAGGCGCGGTCGGGGCGCAAGTGGATGATGGCGTCGGAGAGCGGCAACATGGCCTTTGACGCCGACTCAGCTGATGTGCCAATGACGGACATGCTGATCGAGTTTGATAATAAGCTGCGATTCCCGCATGTGCCGCACCCATACCCGTTGATCCCGGAGTCCATCCCGCCGACGGTCACGGCAGCGGCGAGCGGGCTGTTCAAGTATGGCAAGAAGCCGGAGCCGTCGTCGGGCGGGCCGGGGTCGCGGGTGGGGGCCATGGAGCGGCGGGTGCAGCTAGCGTACACGGAGAGCACCAACATCTACGCGCTGGGCAGCGACTTCGTGCAGAGCGACCTAGTAGACGCCTTCGTGCGGTTCGAGAAGAGCGACCGCGTGGGCGAGGTGGACCCGTCGGCGGCGCGGCGCGGGCGCTGGGTGCTCCTGTACGGGGTGCTGCAGACGCTGGCGTCGGTGGCGGTGGACGACGAGCGGGTGCGGCACCACGAGGGCGTCGGCTACCACCTGGGCCCGCGGCTGAAGGGCACGCGGGTGCCGCCGTGGAAGAGGCGAGGCGGGAGCAGCAGCGGCATGGGCGCGGCGGCGCACGAGCGGTCGTACTGCTGGGTGGTGCCGCAGAGCTGGGGCGGGAGCGGGCGGGGCAGCGAGGCGGAGGCGGACGAGGCGGACGAGGAGGACGACGTGGGGGATGTGTACGATGAGTACGAGGATTACTACGGGTCCCGGGAGGACACGGGGTCGGAACTTGGGCGCCGAGGGATGCGGACGATGAGCGGAGGTGGAGGGTCGAGATCAGGGTCGAGTTCGGGCCGGGTGCGGAGGTCGGCGCGGGAGAGAGCGGGAGGCAGCGGACGGGCTACGGCTACGGGGTGGCAAGGGAGTGGGATGGGCGATGCACCGCGAGGGAAGCAGTCGGTGGAGTCGTTCATCACGGCGTTGTGATAGTGTACTACGATGCACGCAGGAGCATGAATGTTGATAATGAGTAATTAGCCTGATGAATGCATGAGAAGGATCCAAGACAGTCATCAAAGACTAGTGCCTCCCTCTCCAGCCTCATCATTAATGCGGGGACCCATCACGAACTGCAATTACCGAGACCACGGGGCTATATTCCGTGTCTCTCATGAATCAAAGGATCGGGCCTATGTTTGAAACACGGGGTTGAATGAATCTTGGTCAGTGGATCGACCGGCGCAAGCGAAAATTCGTATCGAAACGCAAGCAGGCCAGGGAGGTATCCGCAGGTAATAACCCGCTGTTGTTATTGCAATGCATGGCGGTCCCGATGGTATCGCGATGGTGCGAAGGAGTCCCCGTCTGGGCCTGGATCTTGAGCTTGCAGCTTGAGCTTGGAGCTTGGAGCTCGAGTCTAACCAGGGCAATGGCACCTCCGCTGAATTGCAGACTTTTTGTTAAATGAGATTGACTTCATTGGGCTACGCATTTCATGTGAACAATTCACCGCTGCCAGTCTAGGAGCTTGTCGCAGGTTGCCAATTCCCCAGCCAGCTTCTTTTGTGCTCCCCAGCCCCGCCATTTCCTATGACGTCGGATCGCAATCCCTGTCCCCACACCTCCCCCCGAAGTCTAGAACACCTGTCTCGGGGACATTTGTCTCGGACCAAAAACAACGAGATGGGAAAACCAGGCACACGCACACGTGTCGAATGATATGGAAGGGAGGTGGTTCCTTGCAGCGAGCGCACGCTTAGCAGGTTTTGCTATTATATACTAGCAGGTTTTATTAGACCACTATTCCACGGGGCCTGGGGCGGCGCAGATTGCAGACCGCGTGCATGAGCCCTGGAGAGATGACGACGTCATGTGTGCGTTGGGCGATCCGGGCTTTTCTGCTCAGGAACAGGACACACCGATGGCAGAGATTGGGAGATGTATTCGTAATGAGAAACAAGGGAAAGGGAAAGGAAAAAAAGGAAAGAAAAAAAAAAAAACTGGGCATCATCCCTGTCAGTGTTCAAAATAGATGCTGCCCGTTTTATCGCTCTCAGCTAGCATCATGCCGCCTTTGCTGTCTTGCGTGAGATGCTATCCATCACGTTCGTGTATGCGCTCGGGCCGTGATTGGCTGGGACGGGTATGCACGGGGCGGTTTTGCAGCGGGATGCCCGAACTATGGTACTATCCTGGTGCTGCTCCAGCCTCCTCTCGAGTCGACTTCTGCTTCAACTAGGCCAGGCACATTTTGGCACTATCCGTTCGTTTGGATAAAGTGCCTGCTTTGGTCGATGGATCCCTCGATTAATTAACTTAACCCTGGTTCTCCCCAGCCTGCTGCAATACGTAGCACCGCTTGTCCAGGCAAGGACCCTCCTGGAGTACCCTGTCGCCCTAGCGGCCACCCCCACTATTCCAGCATGGCACCCCACTGAAAGCACCAACTCGCACCGCCCATAGGCCCTGCCAAGATCCCTGTAAGCGAACTCGCCCAACCATCCCCGTCCGCAAACCACGAAACCCCAGCCTCTCTCCTTCAAGTCCGCTTTCAAGGAAAACTTGCATCCAGCTGCATCCATGCAAGCCCAAGATCCCGCCCAAGCACAGGGCGAAGACGCCCAATACAAAATGCGCGACCTTTTCCCACCCTCTGAGAAGTGAAAAAAAGATCTTCCCTCTTTCTTTCTTGACTTGACTTTTCATCACACCTCACCAACACTTCAGCCTTATTAGTCGCATCTCTATTACATCTCGTCACAGGCTTATACTCAATCCACCCCCCACTTGTCGCAAACCACCCGAAGCAAAGGAACATCTGCCTCGCATCATCGTTACATCCAACTCTCACTCCCACCAAATCGCCACCATGCTCTTCGCACTCTTCTTCGTCTGCAACCGGATCCTTCAGATCCTAACTCTGGTGAGTCTCAGTCTACGCTCCCAACACACAACACCACGAATACGATACTAACACAGTGCAGATCCCCACCATGGGAATGCTCGCCTGGTTCGTCCACGGCTTCGTAGAGGAAAACGCCCTCACCCCCGACTCCATCCTCGTCCTCTTCATCGTCTCCGTCCTCGCCCTCGCCTGGGCCATCTTCACCCTCTTCTCCTACCACCGCTCCTCCGCAAACGCCCTCTTCGTCGCCATTATCGACCTGGGCTTCGTCGGTGCTCTTATCGCCGCTGTCTGGTATCTGCGCGGCATCCGCAACGCCGACTGCACAAACGTCTCCCGTGACGGCGTCTGGGTCTCTCGCCTCGGCGATGTCACCGTCACCGGCCCGGACTACGACTGGACCACCGACAAGCCCTGCGCCATGCTCAAGGCCTGCTGGGTTTTTGCCATCATCAACGTCATCCTGTTTTTCTTCACCTCCGTCATCGCCTTCTCTCACGGCGATAGCCTCAGCGCCGGCTATGACCGCAAGTACACCACCCGCTCTCACCACTCCAGCCGCCACAGCCACCGAGGCCACTCCCACTCGCGATCTCGCTCGCGCTCTGGCTCGCGCTACAGCAACCGCAGCCCTCACTCCCGCCGTGTCTACGTCTAAATGCATTGACAAAGCCTGATGAATGCATACGGATATACGCTAGAGCGGAGGTACCGGCGCTTCTGGCCGCCGTCTGTCTCCACTCCCGTGCCGGACAGCTCTACGGCTGCACCCGAAGTACCCCGACTCTATCCTATCCCATAATTACCCAGACCCAAAACGGGGTCGCGCCGTATTACATTCCTCGGACCTGGCGCACCCATTCAAACATATCCCACGAACCCACAAAACATTAATGAATGACGATGCGGCACTGCCGTCATATTTCCCTGACACCGTTACATTATTACAAAGACGGATGAGGCAGCAGAGTACGTGCGAAGATGACACAGAATATGCCTCCCTCTTCACCTCTCCTATCTTCTGGAGACAGACTCGAAAAGAGTCGACGGATGGACGAATACATGGATAAAAAGGTTCCATGCGAGGACCTGAGGCGGATATCTTATTGATGAAAGTTCTCGATGAGATTTCCCTGGTCATATGGGACGCCATGATGGATCACGAAACAATCCCCCTGATGTTTATTTTGTCGATGTTTTAGCTGCCTCACATGGCATGCTCCGTCTCCCTTTTGGGTGGATGCTTGCGAAAGCCTACGTCGGAACATCTCTCTACACCTCTCGGCGTTTTGGCTTCTGGAAGCTTTGATCAGCCAAGTACATATATACCTTAGTTATTGCATCCCCTTACGAGTTAACGAGATGGAAAAAAAAATGATGAATTGAAGAAATCAAAACAGTTGAATTCCAACCTATAACCCCGTTTGCCTTTTCCGTGACCAAAACTCCAGTTCTAGATAGATCCAATATCCCGTATGTTATCGTTCCAGTCAACTCCCTAGTGCCGACCACCTTCCTCCCCAACCTGATACCCTCTCGCGATGCCGCTGCGTCCCTCCTCCACCAGCGTGCTCGCCTCGTTGTCGAAGTCACTCCCCAGGCCCTGCCACGTGCGGTTCGACCGCAGGTACTCGGCGCCGGGGCTAGCCACGCCGTTGATGCTCGCCAGCTCGCCCACCGCCCGCTTGACCAGTGCGTCCGACTGGCGCGGGGTAGTGTCCGGTGCCGAGGCCGTTGCGGCGCCGTTGCTCCGCACGGGGAGGCGCATCGGGCGGCTGTGGCTGACGAGCTTGCCGGTGCGGAGGTCGAATTCCGGTGCTTCGGATTCTTCGCCTTCGACGCCGCCGGGGACGTCGTCTTCGAGGGCCTCTACATGTCCGCTGTGCTGACCCACGCCGTTCTCAGGCTCTGTTGGCTTTTCCTCACCGGGCTCCTCCAGGCGCAGCTTCTCGATGCCTCCCCACCACTCGCCGCCCCAGACCCTCTCCTCCTCACCCATCAGCGCCACCTCCAGCTCAAACGGTGTGATCACCGGCCGCCAGTAGCTCGCATCGTCCTCGACCAGCCCGCTCTCCCAGCACCCGACCACCACCCAGCCCTCGACTTCGGAGAAGTTGGCCAGCTTGGCTGGGTTGAGCTTGCCCACCACCACCGTGTAGCTCTTCTTGCCGGCCTTGGCGATCTTCTCGCGCAGCAGATTGATGGACGAGAGGTAGTTGGACACGGAGAGCGTGTTGACGAGGATGCCGATGACGCCTGCCGACGCCAGCGAGAGCACCTTGGCGAAGCGTCGGCGGAGCGCGCCGGCCGTGCGCATCGTCGGGTTTGTGAGGGATGGGCTTTCTGACGAGGGCGTGGAGAGGATGTGAAGTGAGGCGAAGCGGGATTGGAGAGCGAGGAGCAGGGCTGCGGGAGGGTCGGAGACGTGGATGAGTGAGTACGACCTCCAATGCTCCTCGTCCATGGGCTCTCCTAGTATCCTCCGGTTTGGGATGAGCGCTGCTGGGTCCCGTACCACGTCTGTAGCCACCGCGTTGGTATACCCCTTGTCGTTTAGAAGCTCGACCAGCTTAGCCACGTGGTTCTGATATGTTAGGTCGGCCATGACCACCAGCTTCGTCTCCTTGTCGCCAAACTCCTTCTCGACCTCCGTCATAGTAACTTCGTAGTCGAGTTCGTGGGTCGTATAGACGTAGATGGCCGGCAGACGACTGGTTGGGCTCAGACATGTCCTCCCATAGTGCACGACCACATCGGCGGCGACATGCTCGGCCGCAATCTCATCGACGCAGCACGCGCTGTAGCTGCTGTCGGCCAGGATATATATCCTCCTCTTAGCGTCATCATCCTGCAGCTCCTTATCTAGAACTTCCACAACGCGCGGCGCATCAACAAGCATGAAGTCCGGGAACTGCAAGCCGACACGGCGCCAGCCGCCAGCGCGGATCTCGTCGACCGTGCGGGCGACCTCGTACGTTGATCTCAAGACATGGTCCGAGAGGGTGGAAGTTGTGTAGTCTTCGGCGGCGGGGACTTCGAGGATGTTGTCGTCGGGGGTCGATAGGACGGGCGGCGCGGCCAGGCCGGACGACATGGTGCGAGGACGAGCGGGGGAGACGAGGATGGAAGACTGAAGTTTTTTTTTGGGTAGTTTGATGGAGGATTTGAAGTCATCGCGGGGTTCTAACTTGGAGGGGCCCTGCCGGGTGTCAAGGTGGGGTAGTGGTGCGGAAGTGGCCTGGATTAGGTGAGTGACTGTGTGCGAATCCTGCACAGGGATTTACCACCACCGAGACAGGGTGTAAATTACTATAGGAATTGGTTCTCTCATTGCCTTAGCATACTTATCCTAGCACACCTAGGTAGTTAGGCTCTAATAAGAGGATAGCTCATTAGGAGCCTACGCTACTCGCCACCTAATCTATAATATTGCGCCTCTCAATGTGTCATATTTGAATCATTATTCTCTAATTACTTCGTAGTGTGATTATGGCGTTCAGCTGAAAACTACTAGCGAATAAAACAACGAGCATTACAATCCTAGGCCCGTCCAGCATTCAGTACGAATGCCCCAAAGCGGACATGGTATCCAACACATCTTACTGCAGATGACACCGACAATTTCAAACCCGACATCCGAACTCTAGCGAGATGGCCGTGATTAAGCTCTCAAGTTTTGACGACGTCCGCATAAACTCAGGGTCAACCCAGGTTCCACACCGTTGCGACCCGACCCCATCCAGGACATTCTGCGGTCGTCACAACGGAAATGCGTCGCTAGCTTGGTAATCCGGCGAAAAGGATCATGAGGAAACACACAGTATCCTCTGAGGATAGGCCGACTCAACTCGTGTCATGACTCAGAACAAGCAACTGCCCCAGCGCATTGCGGGCACGGACAGGAGACCGCACAATACGCACTGCACACGTGGGCAGTTGGCTCAGAACACAGCAGGCCACATGACAGATTCGGGGGACAAGCGACACTCGCACACGAATTCCCAGATTCGTAGCTCTCGTCAACTAAAGCGTGGCTTGGAAACTGACGCGGTGCCAAGACGCTGGGCTTTCGATTATTATAAGTCGCGGGGAGAGAACCCGCTTGGCCCGAAGCGGTAATACGTGTGCCTAGAAAGGGAAATCAGTGTATGCGGGTCCAACAGCCTCTAGAACTTGTCGCAGAAGGCGGAATTGTTTGCTGTTGCACCAACGACTATGAAGTGTCCCCGTTCCTTCCATATAATACAAAATCATGCTGTCCGCCCTTGAACGTTTCTCTTCAGGGTGCATCAGTTTACCTGCCGCGGTCTGGTTGATTCATTGATGCTTGAGCAAGACGAACAACAACCACAACTACAAGCATGAACCACCAGACTGGTGTAAGACGACACTTCCTTGAAGGAAAGACCATCATCGTCGCTGGCAGTGGCGTCGCCGGTTCTGCCTTTGTTGTCGGCCTCCGAAGACTATGGAACCCGGAATGGAAACCCCCAATCATCCACGTCTACGATCGCGATACGCAGGAGGTGACGGCCCAACGCGAAAGCTATACACTGTCTCTCGCAGGCTACAACGCCACGGGCGGACTGCCGGCGCTCAGGAAGCTCGGACTCCTGGGCCAGATCCTGGACAAGGCGGTTTCTGGCCTTGATGGCGTTGGGGCGTTCAAGATCTGGGGCCCGGACTGGAAGGAACAAATCAGCTTTTGCCACAAGCCCGTCGAAGGGTTGCCGGCTTCCAGCATTCGCATCCCCCGGAAGGATCTTCGACAGGTTCTCCACAATGGATTCGGCCCCAATGATACTGTGCAATGGGGTGCCAAGTGTGTCTCAGCCAAACGCCTAGAAGACGGCCGGATTCAGGTGCAAGTGATACGAGGAGCTCCTGGGGAGGAAACCATCGCGGAGGAGAATTGCGATATTCTAATCGCCGCCGACGGTGCTAGTAGCAAGCTCCGAGCCTCCTTACGACCAGACGACAAGCTTGAATTTGCTGGGGCAGTTCTCCGAGGAGGTGTCTCCCGGTTCGAAGGCCCTCTTCCGAAGCCTCTCGACCGGGACTGGGGCTTCATGCTGTCAGGAACGGGTATTTCATGCTTCTTCTCACCCGTCGACAAGAACAGCCTCGTGTGGGCGGTTGGTCACCTTGAACATACCCAAGTGCCTCGACTCGATCTAGGAAACGCGGAACAAGTCCAGGCTGTGATAGACCGTGGACTGGAACTGGGATCCGAATTACAGGAGCCCTTCCGGACCACCGTTGCGCACACGGATCCAAAGACGGTTCTGTCCATCAACGCGCGGGACAAGAAACCCTTTGTCCACGAAAAGTTAGACAAGCTGCCGGTCGTTTTCATCGGAGATAGCAACCACGCCGTCAGCTCCTTTTCCGGTTACGGGGCGAACCTGGCGCTGGCGGATGGATGGGATTTGGCAGAGCAGCTTTGCAAGAAGGATTCTTTGACGGAAGCTGTCGCAGCTTACGACAAGCTGGCTGTGCCTCGGGCCATGAAGATTCTTAAAGGGTCCAGGGCTCGACTCAAGGCCGGGCACAGCACGGGGATCCAGTACTGGGTGTTTTGGCTGATGTTGGTGGTGGGCAAGTTTATGGGCTGGGTGTTGGGGAGGAAGGTGACGTGAGGTGTTGAGCCCGGAATACTCCCTTCGTTTCCCTCGTTTGAGTGGTCGGTGAATGGGTTGGTGATGGACTGGTTGCTTGGCCGTTGGCTGTTAGTCCTTCCTGATCTCTTCCAGATGGAGGTTCGAATGCAATTTGACAGCGACATAATGAAGATACCCTCGTTTTCATGCCTATGAAGCGCCTATCGTGATGAGTTTACCATATGAAGTACCTAAGCGTGGTGTTGTCTTGTGTAAATATCGGAGGTGTTACGCATGGAGGAGGTAGGTAGGTACTTTAGAAATTGAGGTGGTGAGTGTTAGTCTAACAAATGCATAACTTAACAGCTTAACAGATTGAGCAACGGGGTGCAGGATCACAGTGCCGGCTCGGTGCGGACCACTGTTGCATAAAACCACAGTGCCGATTTACAGTGCAATTCGCAATGCAACTCCAGGGGTTGGTGCGTATTCTTATCAGCGCGCCCCAGAAAAAGCAAAGTGCAGGCAGGTGCAACTGCCGTGCCTCCCCCCAGTCTCCATGTCTTTACGCGAAAACGCGCACGCGCCGTCCCGCGACGCGATCGATACGTCCATAAACCGTTGCCCATGTCGAATCCTCCCCCCGATCAAGGCCCATTCCCACCGACGCTCTCCATTCTTCATCTGCATTCTCTCGTCGGAGTCCCTCGACTTTTTCGTCCTTCCCTTGGTACAGCGTTCTTCTATCCCGTGAATCACTACCGCACGCCACCTTCTACCCCGATCATTCGTTAATCCGCCTCGAGTAACGGCCATTGGCTCGTCACTACCATCATGGCTAGCGATAAAGCGGCAGCGCGCACGCCTGCAAAGGCCACCAAGCCAGCAGCTGCTTCTTCCTCGGCCAAGCAGCGCTCAATTGTTTCTTTCTTCTCCAAGGCCACGCCTTCGAGGCCTGCCCCTGCATCCTCGCCCCTCTCAAAGGTTACTACCGATGCCAAAAAGTCCTCCTTTCTAAAGGAGACCACCAAGGCCAACTCTCTTCCCAAGGCGAAGCTCCCTCTCAAATCCTCCGTCAAGCTCGCCACCCCCGTCCCTAGCAGCGACGCGATCGAGCCCCCAAGCTCCCAAGAGAACATGGATTCGGGCGTAAAGGTAGCTATCGACTCCCTGCCTTCACCAACCGCGACACCCGCTAAGATCAAGTCCGAGCAGGCCCCTATCCACAAAACCGACGCCGTCCCCAGCAGTCCGACTCGCAAGGTTCGCAAGCACTCTCCACAAGCCATTTTTCAGCACATCCCTAACACTGAACCTCAGAGCAAAAAGGTCGTTAGTTACGCCGAATCCTCAGACGAAGACGAGCCATTCATATTCAGCGGTGCATCCGCCTCCCGCCGACGGACGAGAGCGGCACGACCGGTCATCAAGGATGAGGATGAATATGACGAAGACGCCAACGATGTGGCCGAAGATGATGGTTGGTTTTCCAACACCCAGCCAACATGAATTATTCACTAACAATCGCAGATGAGCTGGCAGACTTCGTCGTATCAGACGAATCCGATGAAGAGCCCCGGGCCACGAAGCGGAAGCGACCGGCAAAGCCTCAACTGCCTCGGAAGCGATCGAATCTTTCATCCCCGATTACACGGCCAGAAAAGAATACCCCGACAGATGACGATCTTCTAGAGGACATGATGGAGGATCTCCCCGAATCCACCGCTGTCCAGTGGAACTACGACCCAGCGTCAACCGAGAAGCACCCAGTTACAAAGCCTGCCGAACGCGCCGCCAGGAACCCCAAGTTCAAGGAAAAGGCACACACTAGGGAACCCGAGGACAGGTATCCGTGGCTATCCAAGATCATGGACAAGGAGAAGCGAACTCCAACCGACCCCGAGTATGATACCAGGACAATCTTCATTCCCCCCTCCGCCTGGAACAAGTTTTCTCCTTTCGAAAAGCAATACTGGGAGATTAAACAAAATCTCTGGGACACTATTGTCTTCTTCAAGAAGGGCAAGTTCTACGAGCTTTACGAAAACGATGCTACCATCGGTCACCAGGAGTTTGACCTGAAGATGACAGACCGCGTCAATATGCGAATGGTTGGAGTGCCTGAGAGCTCTCTCGACTACTGGGTCAACCAGTTCATCGCCAAACAGTACAAGGTCGCCCGTGTCGACCAGAAGGAAACCAACTTGGGTAAGGAGATGCGAGAACGCCAAGAAAAGAGCGGCAAGAAGGCAGACAAGGTCATTTCACGTGAGCTCGCTTGTGTCTTAACCGCGGGTACCCTCGTCGACGGTGGCATGCTTCAAGATGACATGGCCTCCTACTGTGTTGCCATAAAGGAATCGGTTATTGATGACTTACCCGCCTTCGGCATTGCCTTTGCTGACACTGCGACTGGCCGATTCTTCCTATCCGGTTTTGTCGACGACGTCGATCTGACCAAATTCGAGACGTTGATTGCGCAAACTACCCCGAGGGAGCTTCTCCTCGAGAAATCTCGTTTGTCAACGAAGGCGCTCCGAATCCTCAAGAACAACACTAGCCCCACCACAATATGGACCCATCTCAAGCCTGGGACCGAGTTCTGGGACGCCGATAAATCTCGACAAGAACTGAACTGTGGCAACTACTTTGCCGCCGAGGACACGAAGGAGGAGGTGTGGCCCGAGGCTCTGCAGCAACACAAGGATGACGACCTTGTCATGTCAGCGACCGGAGCATTGGTCTCGTACCTACAATTCCTCAAGCTCGAGCGCCCACTCCTATCACAGGGCAACTTTGAGACGTACAACCCCATCCAGAACAACGGCATATTGGTGTTGGACGGACAGACTCTCATCAACCTGGAAATATTCTCCAACGCCAACGGAGGCACTGAAGGCACGTTGTTCAGTCTACTTAACAAGTGTGTGACGCCCTTCGGCAAGCGACTTTTCCGCCAATGGGTCGCACATCCTCTCTGCAACATTGAGAGAATCAACGAGCGTCTAGACGCGGTTGACATGCTGAATGCCGACCAGGCTGTTCGCGAGCAGTTCGCCTCGCAGCTGGTCAAAATGCCTGACCTTGAACGTCTCATTTCCCGAATCCACGCGGGAGCCTGCAAGCCCGAGGATTTTGTTCGAGTCTTAGAAGGCTTTGAGCAAATTAAGAACACCATGGAACTTCTCAGTGCGTTCAAAGGTGGCAACGGCGTTGTTGATCGCCTCATCTCCTCGATGCCGAACCTCGAAGAGCCGCTCAGCTACTGGCGGACTGCTTTTGATCGTCGTAAGGCTCGAGAAGAAAAGATCTTGCTGCCCGAGCGTGGTATTGACGAAGACTTTGACGAGAGTCTTGATCAAATCAATGCGATCAAGCAGCAGCTTGCTGATCTTCTGGATGAGAAGAAGAAACAGTTGAAGAGCAAAGCCCTCAAATTCACCGACATCGGCAAGGAGATCTACCAGATCGAAGCTCCCAAGAGTGTTAAGGTCCCCTCTAGCTGGCGTCAAATGTCGGCGACGAAGGACGTAAAGCGTTGGTACTTCCCTGAGCTCAGCAAGCTCGTGCGAGAGCTGCAGGAAGCTGAAGAAACCCACTCGCAGCTCGTCCGAGACGTGGCTTCGAGGTTCTTCCAGAAGTTCGACATAGATTACGACACATGGCTGCAGGCCATCAAGATCATTGCTCAACTGGACTGTCTGGTCAGTCTGGCCAAAGCCTCTGCTTCGATCGGTCACCCAAGTTGTCGACCTCAGTTCGTCGACGAAGAGCGGAGCACCATCGACTTTACGGAATTGCGTCACCCTTGCATGATGAACACTGTGGATGACTTTATTCCCAACGACATCAAGCTCGGGGGCGACCAAGCAAAGATTAACTTGCTGACCGGCGCCAATGCGGCTGGTAAATCGACCGTCCTGCGAATGGTAAGCCTACATCCCTGATTGCTATGATATCATGCTAACAGAAATTCAGTCATGCACTGCCGTTATTATGGCGCAGATTGGGTGCCACGTTCCATCCATGTCAGCGCGTCTGACACCCGTCGACCGCATCATGTCTCGTCTGGGAGCCAACGACAACATCTTTGCAGCTCAGTCAACTTTCTTCGTCGAGCTGTCGGAAACGAAGAAGATCCTCTCAGAAGCCACACCTCGATCGCTCGTCATTCTGGACGAGCTTGGACGAGGAACAAGTTCGTACGATGGTGTTGCTGTGGCACAGGCCGTTCTTCACCAAGTGGCTACTCACATTGGCTGCGTCGGCTTCTTTGCTACACATTACCACTCCCTGGCTACAGAGTTTGAGAACCACCCTGAGATCCGAGCACGACGGATGCAGATTCATGTCGATGAAGAGGAGCGCCGTGTTACGTTCCTGTACAAGCTCGAAGACGGAGTGGCTGAGGGTAGTTTCGGTATGCACTGCGCAGCCATGTGCGGCATCTCGAACCGGGTGATTGAGAGGGCCGAGGTGGCGGCCAAGGAATGGGAGCATACGAGCAGACTCAAAGATAGTCTGGACAAGGCCAAGACGGGATGCTATATCCCACTAGGCATACTCAGCGATGTCGGTTCGCTTCTCGGGGATAGGGGGGATGTGAAGCAGAAGGGACTAGAGGTGCTTTTGAAGGCCATCGAGGCTCTATAATGGATGGATTTGTTTGGCGAATATGGGAAAGATAGGGGCTCTGGGATCTCCGCGGCGTGACTGGGTCTTCTGTACAATAATGGCACCCCATGGGTTTGAGCCTTTGATAAAGAGCCCTGAAGGGTATAAAACGCACGCAATGGGCTGTGTGTGATGAGATGGGGAGTCGGACGAAATGAAATGGTTTAATAATTGGAGTTTTTGTTGATTCAATTGAGGAAGTGATATATATACTGTTGCATACTCGCGGAATCTTTTACAAACTAGAGTAAATACAACCAAGTGCCATAGTTATTTCTTCAAACGTATTGTTTCATAATGGAAACCAAGTGGTACAGCTCGCAATTTTCGTGATCTCAAATTCCTTAAAACAAAACAGCAAAACTAACTACGGGGTACCGAAGGCGATCTATCGTACAAACCCGATGGAAATGAACACCAAATGTAATCCAATCGTCGTAACCTTTTTCCTCAAAAGTAAAGGAAGATGATCAACAAGCAAAAACAGAACTAATCAAAACACCCAAGTGAAAAGCAAGCGACACAATCATCTAATCTCAACTCCTCAACAGCAAAACACATATCGGTGAGTGATTCTCAACTCCTCAGCAAACAGACAGATATCGTGACGGATCAAGATACAGAGCAGCCCCCAAAGTAGTACTACTTCTTTGACTGAGTAGAAGCCGCCACACTTGCCTGTCTCGCCCGGATCCTACTCGACGCTCGAGTTGGCGCACTGCTCGGCGGCGCACTGCTCTTAGCCCTGCCCCGGGGCGCGCTTACTCTCTGCGGCGGCACTGTCAATTGTGTTAGTATGTTGATTTCATGGTTGTGATGAAGATGGTATTAGGTATTGGAACTTGCCTTTGGTTGCACTCTTGGCCTTCTTCGAGGCTGGTCCAGCGCTCTCCTCATCCTCGGACTCGCTGGCGGCTTCTTTTGCGCGTTGTCTCTTCTTAGTCTTCTTCGGCGCTGCTGTAACCGGGAGATCGTCTCCAGACTTGCTGGCGGCCTTTTTTGGAGGAGCCTTCTTCTTGGCCTTCGCAGTCTTCTTGGGAGCCGGTCCGGCCGAAACCTCCTCTGTGTCGACGGACTCGGCTGCAGGAGCCTTCTTCTTGGTCTTCTTGGGCGCTGGTTCGGCTGGAGTGTCCTCAGTCTTGACGGACTCGGCTACAGGGGCCTTCTCCTTGGTTTTCTTCTTGGTCTTCTTTGGCGCTGGTTCGGCTGGAGTGTCCTCATCGTCATCCTCAATAGACTCGACTGCGGCTTCCTTTGCTGGTTGGTTCTTCTTAGTCCTCTTGGGCGCTGGTCCGGCTGTGACAGCCTCCACTTCGACGGGCTTGGCTGTAGGAGTCTTCTTAGTGGACTTTTTGGGCGCCGGTTCGGCCAGGACCTCCTCCGTCTCAACTGGCTCAGCGACAGGTTCCTCAGGGCGAGTCTTCTTCTTAGTCTTCCTGGCCTTCTTAGGCGCTGGCTTGGTCGGGGTCTCCTCCGTCTCGACGGACTCAACTGCGGCTTCTGCGGGGCGCTGCGTCTTCGGAGCCTTGCTGCTGCTGCTACGGGCGCCATCGCTGGCGTTCTCGGCTTCCTGGAACTCCCTGGTGTCGTCGACATCGGCCTCCAGCCCATCATCCGAGTCGTGGTCGGTGACGTACTCATACGTCGGGTCATGCGGCCCCGGGACGCCCTTGAACTCGCGCCTCCGCTTCCGGCCGGTGCCGTCGACCTCCGGGTAGCCGGGGAAGGTCCAGTCGCCGGGGAAGGGCGGCTGGCCCTCGTACGGCGGCCACGGCATGTCCCACCACTGCTTGTTGGTGTCGTTGTTGGGGTCGGACCGCCAGACGGTGGTGTTGACGTCCGAGACCCGCGTCGGGTAGATGGTCTGCACGTAGGCCGGGAACTTCTTGAGGAAGTTGTCCTTGATCTGCGTGATGCGCTTGGGGAGGTCCGAGGCGTGAACCCAGCCGCTGCGGTTGGGGAGGCCCAGCACGACGCCGACGCCTCTGCGGATCCGGCAGCAGCGGTCCTTGGCGTAGTGGAACTGCGATACATGGTTAGCACTGGGAGGTTCAGCGTGGTCCGGTCTCGAGATACTCACTTCCAGCTCCTTGTTGCGGCCCAGCACCGACCGGCCGGGGCTTTGGTCGCGGTACTTGGGTGCCTTGCGGAGACACTTGGAGCAGTACATGTCCTCGTCGGGCTCGAAGTCGGGGTCTTCCGGGCCAAGTTTCTCGTTCCAGTCGGGCGACTTCCATCGCTGTCGTTTGAGTACGTGGCCACCTCCCGAGGGGCCTGTCTCCTCTTCGCCATGCGCCTCTACTACAGGGCTGACTGGGGTCGACTGCCTGTGGCGGGCTCTTCCTCTCGGGGGCTGCGAGGTCTCACTATCGTCCTCGGACTCTGAAGTCTCGACTGGTTCAGGAGACGCTCGGCTTCGCTTGGCCGGTCTCTTGTCAGCGGACTTTTCGCGAGCTGGAGATCGGGATCCGCTCGTGGCAGACTGTGCGGCGCTGCTTTCTCGCTGCGTGGAGGGTTCCCGAGCTCTCTTAGGGGTTCTCGTTGGGGTGGCAGGCTGCAAGGTGGAGGAAGTGGCCGTCACATTTTGAGACTCAGGAAGTTCTCTCTCCTTTCCCTTGCCTTGGTCTGCTGTGTCAGTGTCCACCCAGTCCCGCTGCAGTTCCTCGACCGGCTTACCATGGTCCAAATAGTCCTGGTGCCAGTCGTGCATGTGCTCGACAAACTGTCTGTCGTCCAAGTCGCGAACCTCGGTGCCGCACACAAAGAACAGCTTGCATCTGCCATCAGATGGAAACAGACGAGGAGGCTCCGTCGGAACACCAGTAACAGATGTCCCTCGGCGAGTCTGTCCGGTCTGTCCCAACGCATAGAGCAGCTGAGCGCCGTGCTTGTTTCGAAGATGCTCCATCTTCTGCTCGTAGTCCCAGTGCTCGAACAGCGTGTCATCGCACCACAAGCACTTGCTCGCCCGGTGCCGGTCACGCAGGTGCTTGTCGATGGCGGCCACGTCCTTCGCCCTGTACCCAAACTCGCAGTCCGGGTACGGGCAGGTCCTCTGGCGTCCCAGGACATCGTTGCGTTCGTTCCACAAGGTATTCATGATCTTGTCCGCCTCCGTGGCTGTCAGGACATTGTTGCTGACCATGGGCAGGCTGCCTGTGGTCCGTAGAATGCGTTCCCTAGGCGGAGCATTGGTTGGGATTCCGGAAGAGCGTGGCTCGTTGGTGTTGTCTTCGTAGATACCGGGCAGTTGGTTCCATGATGCCAACCTGGGATCCCGTTCCCGGGGAGGCCGCTCAGGGGGTTGTATGGGGACGTATGGCTGCGCGGGACTAGGTGATCTCACTCGCACCATCTCCGATTCATCGTCAGGCACATCGTAGTCCTCATCGAAATTTCCGAACTCAGGTTCTCCCGAGCCTTCAGCGCAGTCGCACTCTAGAACATCTTGCGTTAGCCTCTCTGTTCTCTCTATCAGTAGGGGGCTTTCTTACCTGTCCTGATTCTCGCCCCCCAGACGTTGGCGAAGGAGATGGACTTCTTCCAGTTACCCGCCCTGTGGCCCTTGAACTTGACCCTGACGTAGTCGCACGTCATGCTCGCGTGGATGCCACGGAAATGTTTCGGAAGAGCTGCTCCCCCAACGGTAACTAGGGGAGTATCATGCAGCGAGTCCTCCAGCCAGGCAGACTGGAGACAAACGACCTTTCGCACACGGTCGATTCTCGGGTGTTTAGAGACATCGCACAGGCGGTTGATGATGCGTTCGAATTCAGGCACGATATTGAAGTTCAAGGCCTCCTCGTAAAAGGGGGTTTTTGACACGGTTGTATGCGAGGCCACGTCGTCGTCAACCCAGCCCGCTCCATACTCTGCTCTGTCCATATGCCAATCGGGGTAAAGCAAGATAACTTTCTGTTCCACCTCTAGGATTTCCCGGAGCCGGTCACGGGGATCATCGTAATCATCGTCCAGGAGTGGAAGTAGGCGATCGTCATCACCAGTATCGGATTCCACGTCGTGATTTTGCTTATCGTCTCTGAGGCTAACATCCAAGGGCCGTATCTTGCTCTCCTCACGCTCGCGATTTTCGATGTCGCCCGAGCCCTCAATAGAACTGGCATAATCGGCCCCTGTGGCATGCTTGTTCCTGTCGTAGTATTCGTCCCTGTTTGCCTTCTCGTCCTCGTCGTCATCTGAGTCCGAGCTGTCAAGAGGGTCATGGGGGGCTTTTGCTGGACGAGGATGAAAGTACTTCAGGTCAAGGTAAGTTGTATGCAAAGTGTCAATTCCAAGCATGATTTTGCCGGGAGACAGCTTGAACCGCCGCATCTTGCGAATGTCATGAGCGGTGAAGGCGCTCGCCATCAGCTGTCTGATTCGCAAAATCGCCCCGTCGATATCATCCTTCTTGATGATGGGCACGTAAGGAGGGTAGTAATAAGGTATGACAACGGCGATCTGGTCGTCTTCGAGCTGTTTCTTCTGAAGCATCCAGAAACCTTTGGGATTGGCCAAGGGGTTCATGCGTTCCCAGACCGAAGTATGCTGCGCCATCCCGCCGTAGACAAAATGGTTGGGCTTGGAGGCAGTGGGATTCGTCAAGTCGTGCAGCCTGAACATGGCGTGGTGGAAGTCTCCCTCGGGCCGTCCGACCAAGACTTCTATGGCAGCCTTGAGATGAGCGTTGTACTCGTTGGCGCCGTAGTCGAAGATGGAAAACTGTTCGCCCCGTTTGGTCTTGGGAAAGGCGAGCCACGCAGTGCGATAAATCTCTCCATACGGATCTTCCTTCCTGCTAAAGAGCGGGTAGGCAATCTGGAGGACGTCCAACTTGAACTGGTCGACGAAAGGCATCCAGCGTGGTACGACGTCGAGCCACTTCTCAGAGACGTCGTGATAGGCTTCTTCTTCGCTTATGGGGGCTAACTTGATGAAGTATTCGCAGCAATCTTTGTGGTCATCTTTCGACCACCAATGCGTGATGAGGTACTTCATAACCGGACTGTCCTTGGTGAGAGGCAAGTAATCGTCAACGAACTTACGTTCCGCAAGTTTACTCCTGTTGTAGCAAATAAGACGGAACTTGATAGCGGTTTCGTCACTGGTACGGCGAAACAGCAAAGCCCTAATGGCGTCCGAGACGGTCTTCCACTTGGTCGGCACAATGGGAACGGATCCTTTCATGCCATGGAAGCACTTCCACTTATCGGTGGCCTTGAACGGCTTCTCGCCCTCAGGGATGTAGTCCACGACCTTTGCAGGAGACTCACGCTCGGGAGACTCGCGCTCGGGACTGGACTCGCGCTCGGGACTGGACTCGCCTCCCCTGAGTCTCATTGAGCCGCCAGAGTCCTTTGGTAACGGTATTGGCTGGATAGAAGCTTCTTGCGCTGCAGCATGTTGATTAGCGAGGACTGGAAGACTTTAGTAATGGACTTACCTCGCAGGGCATCGTCACCCCAGTTGCGGTGGTTGTGGGCTGTGAGGAAATGCAGCGGCGGAGGGATATTGTAGAGCGGGCCTTCAGAGGGTTTCTGGTTCATCTCCTCGGCCAGCTCGTCGAGCGGAGAGACCATGGGCTCGACAGGCAGTCCAAAGTACATCATGCTGAACTTGGTGGCCAGAGAGTCATCGACGTTGCTGAACCGTCCACGACGCAGCGTACGGAACCGAGATGTGTTGTTCTCCTGTATCGACCGGATGTCGGGGCGATCGGACGGGACGAACATGCGCGCCTCATGGCGGGTGAAGTTGTCCTTCAGGATCTGGTCGATGGTCTGGTTGGAATGAGGCCCCAGCAACGTGGAGAAGCTCTCGTGGACTACTTGCCAGTCCAGGTCGGTGGGTTTGATGAGAAGGTTGCGTCGCGCTGAGGCGTCCTCAGGCGTCACGTAGGGCATGAGAGTGTTCCTCCGTCCGATCCCAGACGCCATCTGGGAGGAGTTGGGGAGGAAAGGGTAAGGAGGAGGGACGCGAAACATCGCGGCGTGTTTTGAATCGTGGCCAGGTCACAATGTTGATCCAAAAGAATTAACAGACAAATAAATATCAGGCAGACAACCGACGTGACCGCAACGACGGTGAATGACAAACAAACCTCGCATAAAAATAAGAAGAAAAACTGTGAATCAAACAGCGGGCAAACAACTTGGATAACGAGACGAGTTAATAAATCAGAAGGACAAAGACAAAGACAAACGATGAGAAAACGTCGTTTAGGAGAGCAAGCAGTCCCGTCTGCAAGGAGGGCCGGCCCATGCGCGATACCATTGTTCCTGGTGGTGGCCATTCAGGCATTTTCAGCTGGCGTTGCGCCAAAGCCTTGGAAACAAAGAAGATGCTTTCCAGGGATGGGAATGAGTTGGTCTTTGTGGATGAGGGAGCTCGCCCTTTGGGGTTTCCGGGCGAGACGGTTGAGGCAGAAACAGCAGGCTGTCTCCAGGAATTCCAGCCTCACAACTTGATTCTCGTGATATCTCGTCGATATTCATGATCAATAACACAGAAACTTAGCAGAGCCATGGGAGATATTTCAGGGAGCGAACCGCAATGTACTCCCCCGTTTGGCTGCCGCATCCCGTGCCAGGTGGGCTGCAATAACACGAACAAAGAAACCCACGTCCGTGTGTCCGCCCTGGCCGCCCTTTGCGCAGAACCAGCCAGATTAGGAGCACAATAGTACCTGTGATGATTGAACACAGAGACGGGGCTGGTGTTGTCGGTGAAAGAACATGGCGACGCATGGGCGGTTGCACACATGGGCTTCCAGCCACCCTGTTACACCACCGCACACCTTGTCCCTAGTCTCATGAGGCTGGCTCCAAAGAGAAATCTCTTGGAGGGGGACTCAAAGAGCGCAGATTTCCGGGCACGAAATGATGGACAAAGAAACGGTGCTCGATGGTTGGCGTTGTTGGTAGTCGTGCTCCATCAAGCACTTTGTGAGCAAAGTTGGCTCCCCAGGTCGTGCCAGGTAATACCATTTGAGACCAGAATGTGCGATGACGAAACAAAGAAAATGGCGGGTTGCAGTGAGGGAATCGCGCATCGAATTACTATCTTGACAAGCGCATTCTCGTCGCTGGAGTCCGGTCAGGAATCGCCGTGGTCCACGCCAAAGCGGCTACATCCAGTTCTTCAGTTGGAATACTCCTTGACAATATCCTCCAGCTTCTCCTGAAAGTCCGAAAAGTAGTTGATGGCCTGGATGATCTTGCCCTCGCTCGTCCCAAAGCCGCTCCGTGTAAACGCCAGCTTCCAGGTGCTCTCGTCCTTGACCAGGGCCTGGTAATCACGGGTCTCCCAGCTCTTGTTCGCGGGACCCTGTGCAAAGTAGTCGCCTAGTTTGCCGTCCCACGCTGAGATATCGCGTGTGGACAAGGCGCGGAGAAGCGGTGGGGATATGGTGACGTGTTGGATGCCGGCAAGCTGCATCACCTCGTCGACGGAGGTGAGTGAGGCTGCTAGCACCTGGGTGCGGAATGACTTCGCAATGTAGTAGGCCTGCGCCTCGCGGCAGAAGTCAAAGGCCTTGTGCTCGTCGACGGATCTAGACGGGTTAGCACGAGATTGGTCCTGTCTTGGGCCTCTTGGTTGGACATCTCACCCTTGTTCGAAATGGACCTTCAGCTCGTTGACATACGGAGCAATGTAAGTGCACTTCGCATCCGACGCCAAGGCCGCTTGCTCCATGCAGAACATGGTCGTTGCGAGCGTGGAGATGCCCTTGTCCTCCAAGATGCGGCAGGCTTGCATGCCCTCCCAGGTCGCCGGGACCTTGATACAGACCCGTTTCGCGTCGAAGTCAGGTGCTAGGGCCTTGAAGATCTGGATGACGCCTGTTTCTATCATGAGCAATTGTCTCTCCAGGTTTTGGTGTCATTTTGAGGCCATACGTTCGGCATTGACCACAGTCGCTGCTGCGGAATAGGATAGCTTCGGGTTGGTCTGGATGTGGACATAGCCAGTCACATTGGGGACCGTCTTCAACTGCAGCTTGGCCATCTGGGGATCTTGTCAGCGAATGACAACAGCTGGGTCTTTTGGGAGTTCGTATACCAGTATCTCCACCACAAACTCCTCAAACGTCGCGTTGCCTTGAAGCTCCTTGAGTGCCCCTTGGGCGTCTCGCACCGCCTCTTTAATGAGGGCTTCATGGTGCAGCAGGGTTTGGCCTGTGACGGGCCTGGTGAGTTCAGAAAATGCAATGGCCTAGTTATCGTCGGATTGGGTGTCAGTGTGCACTCTAGGTGTCTGATACTCCAAGGTGAGGAGGTTTAGGATAACTTACCTGATTGGAGGTGCAGTCCACAAATGGACCTAGGTCTTTGGAGACTGCGTGATATTTAGCCATGGAACTCTATTCAACACATCGTATGAAGCAAACCATCGGCATCGAGAGTATCGCAGTCGACCTGGCTGGTCTGGCGAAGGGCGTCGAGGAGAGTGGGCATCACTGTGAAAGAGGCGAGCGAGATTGATATCTTGAAGGGAGAAAAAAACACAAACACAGCAATTACAAGATGAATGAGAAAGAAAAAGACACGATGAATTGGCCCTACGATGCACACGTCCCTCTCTTATAGTCGCCTGCGATCTTGCGGCTGGATTCAACGTCGACGAACTTTCATGTGCCCCCCGCTCCCGATGCATCATCCTGACATGCCGGTATATGGCAATTCATTCGCCCAGTGTGACCCTCCCAGACCCATCTTTTGCTCTTCAGGTGACGCTTGGGGGTCTCCATCCTACGGCTAGAACTGCCAAGTAGACACTGGATTGCGTTAACGGGAGCCCGACTTCTCTCCACACCCCATAAATCCCCTTCTAGGTTGCCACATTCGAACCTTGAACCGGCTTGTGATGGATGATCCGGCGGGTCGTAGAAGCACAAAGATGGATGAGAGGGCTCACACTCCAATTCATGATGGACGTGTCAGTGAAACCCCACCAGAAAAAATACAAAAGAGCTCCTCCTACTGCCAACGATAGCAAGACTCCGGGCCGTGGAGGTAAACCGTTTAAGAGACAAGAAACGAACGTGGGGGGCATTCCTAAATACTGAGGCGCCGGAATGGTTCACCGTCAACGCCTCACATGACCCATCACGTGCCGCCATCCGTTCCCCCCCAGAGCTTCCCAATTCGGCCCAAACCACCAAGAAATCTGCCATCCCGTTCACCAAGTCGTACCACTTGTCAACCGCCCCGGCGCCCTTTCGCCCCTACAACCGCCTCTCCTTCCGCGCGCGACCGGCAATGGATTGAGCTTCTCCGGACGCCATGAACCCGAGCCCCAGGCGACCATGCGACCACCACGATGTCTCGTCCCCGCCACGGAGCTCCAGTCCTGGAGAGTGCTCTCCGGAGCCCCTCATAGCGGCCCTTCCGCTTCGCCGCTGATCCGCCGATGGATGTCGTCGCCCGCCGCGTTCCGCCCGCCCAGGATCCCCAGTGCCGTGCCATTGAGGGGCCACGCCTTCTTCCTGTCCAACCGGCTCTTTGAGCGATCCAATTGCCTCGATTTCATCGTCTCCCGCCGTGCCAATGGCAGTATCTCGTCTACTGCCGCCGCACCGCCCGTTCCCGAACCTGCCGGCTCCGCCGTCTCTTCCACCTCTTCCGAACCCTCACAATCCGAACCGACTCTCGCCCCTCATCGCCGACGACAAGCTGAACGCCGCGAAAAGGCTGCTGCTGCCGCCGCGGCCAGCGGGGAAAAGCCTCTCCCTCCCGATGCCTCCTCGCTTCTAACCTCTCATGCGGCCGCCCAGCCGAGCCACTCTCTCCGCCGGACCTTTTCGACCTTTCTCTCCCTCTCGAAGCCCCGGTTAACCATGCTCGTCGTTTTAACGGCAATGGCTTCTTATGCGCTCTATCCCGTTCCCGAAATGCTCGCCCCGAGCACCACCGAAACCCCAAGTCTGAGCCCACTGACGCTGCTCTTCCTCACCACCGGTACCACGCTCTGCTCGGCTAGCGCAAACGCCTTGAACATGCTTTACGAACCATCCACCGACGCCAAGATGACCCGGACCCGAAACCGTCCTCTGGTGAGAAAGCTCATCTCAACACGCAGCGCCGTGGCCTTTGCAATCCTGGCCGGAGCCACTGGAGTAGGAGCCTTGTATGTTGGTGTGAATCCAACCGTCTCGTTCCTAGGTCTCGCCAACATTGTTCTCTATGCCGGCGCATACACCCCGCTCAAGGCCGTAACTTCCTTCAACACCTGGATCGGCGCTGTTGTAGGTGGTATTCCTCCTCTAATGGGCTGGGCCGCGGCGGCTGGTGAAACTGCCACCAAAGATGGCTCTTGGAGAGAGCTTTTGTTTGCCGGCGACGGCTCCTCAATTGGTGGTTGGATCATGGCTGGGCTGCTCTTTGCATGGCAGTTCCCTCACTTCATGGCCCTCAGCTGGCCTATCCGTGAGGAATACAAAGCCGCCGGCCTTCGCATGCTGGCATGGACGAACCCAAAGCGCAACTCCCGCGTCGCCCTTCGATACAGTATCGTCTTCATCCCTCTGTGCATATCTCTCTGCGCTGCGGGAGTGACTGAGTGGTCCTTTGCCGTGACGAGTCTCCCCATCAACGCCTGGCTCCTGCGGCAGGCTGTGCACTTCTGGCAACACGATGGCCACAACGGCACCGCGAGGGGTCTGTTCTGGGCGAGTGTCTGGCATCTGCCCGGCGTGATGATTTTGGCTCTCGTGCACAAGAAGGGCATGTGGAGCAGGGCGTGGAGGAGCATATTTGGTGAGGATGACGGCGAATGGGAAGAGGAGGAGCTGGACGAGATGGTAATCATGGCGGCGGAGAACTCGAGCGATCGGTTACAAACCGCCAAGCCGGCGAGGTGATAACGGCACTGTAAAATAACTGTAGGATTGACAGGATGGCATTCGGTGGGATGTGACAAGACCTGGCCTCTGCCCTGCCAGTCGTAGCTCATTTTGCCACGTTTTGTCGCTTCTTTTGCACACGACTCAACACTATTGTAGACTATACTAGTATTTAGGTTATTTCTGGGACTCAAAGACGGAGACCTAAGCGAAATGGGAAAAATGAACAGGCAAATGTTGTATTCTCAGTGCGGGGACCTGCATCTAGGCCATAGATCCAATGATCCATCCCCAGGCCCTAGTATCTTCTATCTCTAGTGTACAAGACAAGTGAAAGTCGTGTCGGCCAATTGCCACCATTTTGGAAAAATCAGAACCAGGAAAAAAAATACCATTATGCGAACACTCCAAGTAACTCCAGAACAAGAGCCAAAGAAAAAGAAAAACAGAGAATCAAGCAGGGGGGAGAAAAATCCAGTGTAGGTTTGCTGATCATCATCGTTCGTTATCCAGAGCGCCGTAAACACCGTATCCAGGGTGGCTGCTAGCCATGCAGAGACAAATAGGAAGGGGCAGACTGGAAGGACTGATACCACGGGGAGTGATTGGTGGTAGTGACCGGATAAAAAAAGACTGGAAAGGAATGGACGGCGCTGTAAATAGGGGAAAGCCAAGAGAGAGAGAGAGAGGTAGTGTGAGAGCGGCAGTGAGAGAAAGGCAGTGAGTGAATGGGCTGTGTATGTCGTGGGTTGCCGTGTGAATGTCGTGTGTCGTATGCGTATGCAAAAGGATCACCCCTTTACATGCCACCGCGAGGCCGGTTGATGATGGCCGGGATCCCCATGTCCGAGCTCTGCGGCCGGTGGGTGCTCAAGTACGGGCTGTTGCCCTGGCTGTGGCCGGTACCGGCGTGGCCTCCGTACCCGTGGCCGGCGCTGGCGGTGGAGCTCACGCTGGACGAGTAGCCGTGGCCCCCGTATCCGGCTCCGTACGCGCCCATGCCGTAGGCCCCGAGCGCGGCCATCGGGGCGTGCGGCTGCTGCAGCGCCTGGTAGGTGGCGGCCGCCGAAGCCGTGCTGGAGTGCGCCGAGTGCATGGCCGACGACGTCGTCTCGGGGCTACTATAGGATGCGTCTAGTTCGTCAACCGGGGTCAGGCCCATGCCGGAGATGCCGCTGTCGTCGTCATACCCTGAGAGAGCACCGCCGCCGGACTCGAGGCGGTCGCGGCGGGCGGCGGCGCGGGCGGCGCTTTGCAGATTCTTGAGGCCATTGGACATGCACTGGAGAGGGATCACGGGTCAGTCTCTGGTTTCGTATAAGACACAGGATGGGGGTGTTAGTCCTCACCTTTTGCTCCACGACATTCCACTTCTCGCCCGTCCGGGCAGCGAGGCCGCTCCAGATTTCCTTCCGCATGCTCATGTAATCCCGGGCCAGGCGCTGGAGCTTCTGGTTGTCCCAGTCGTCCGAGCCCTTGCGCTCCATCAGCCGCTCGTGGCGCTTGCGGCAAGCGTTGGGCGTCTTGGTCGGGAAGAAGTTGGCCTGGATCTGGCCCCAGTTGAGGCCCTGCATGCGCGCGCTGAGCAGCTGCTGGTCGTCCTGAGGCGTCCACGCCCCGGAGCTGGCGCGGTGCTGCATCGGAGGCGGGGCCGAGACGGCCGAGGTGGTGCTCGCGGCGTAGGACTCGTAGGTGGGCTGCTGGACTTGGATATGGGCTTGAGCCTGAGCCTGAAGAGCCATGGACGAGGACGAGGTCGTGGGGACGTTGTAGTAGTTGCTGGGCATGGTCATGCGTTGCTGCTGGCCATACAGAGGGGAAGGGGCCAGGGAGACTGGCATAGGGGCTCCGTAGCGGCTTTGAGAGCCGCTGGAGTTTCTGTTGTGTTTCGGCATGGTTGATTTGGGAGTGAGTGTGTTGTTTATGTGGGTAGGTAGGTGGTGTATGTGGGTGAAGAGAAAGAGAAGGATAGTCCGGGATGTTGTCGGACCCTTGAACTGAGGAGAGGATATTACCGATTAGGCGCGTGCAAAGAGGGTAAAGGCCCGGGTCAACCAGCGGCCTGATCTGTTATGTTCTGGTCTCGGACTAGGTCGGCCGTGGTCTAGAGAAGTCGGCCAAAACAGAGGGTCCAGAAGGTCATATAAGGAGATAATCGAGAATGAGAGAGAAAGCGAAATGGTATCGTGGCCCCGGGGGGTGGTCAAGAAAAGCGACAGAGGAAATCGTGACAGAGACGAATAAGACTGAGACCGATACCGAGACGAGACGAGACTAGGAAAAAGGAAAAGGAAACTAAGAAAAAGAAAAAAGATGGGAACTTGGTAAGTTGAGCGAGAGCGTGTTTGGGAGGAGAGAGAGTAGGACTGAGAGGCCGTGAGAAGGCCGGATATGAAGCAGCTTTAAGCTGGCGGAGCGGCCACGGGTGGATCGCGCAACTCGGGCAAAGAGACAAAGGCCAATCTCGCCGTGGGCGGTTGCGCCGCTGAAACGAGACATGGCAAGATGGGGAAGGGGAAATGAAACAACACACTTGTGTCTGGGGGAGAGAGTATGCCGCAAATGGGCCGCTGATATTGGTCGGGGAAGGCCGCTGTCTGGGGGGGGGAGCTGGGCGGTTAGGGGCACTTAGACGGGGTTCCTCTTCAGACGGACGGCGGCTACGCGGTGGGAAGACGGAACGGGGTCTGTCTCCTGACAATGGGCAGAGCAAAGACAAGAGAAGGGTACACAGATGGGCGGACGAAGTATGAGGAAGCGCCAGCCCGGTGGCGGTCAGAAGCCGCGTACAGCATCGAGCGTAGGAGAAGGTTCAGGTAGAAGGCGGCAGTTTGGAGTCGATGGCGTGGTCCCGTTCGGATGGTGTGGACACGGACGGACGAGCACGAGGGTCTCCAAGAGCTTGCAGCATGTCGACAGCCAGCCGTCGTGCAGGTTTCAGAGCCTTCCATGACAGGTCCCAAGCTGGGAGGGGGGCGGGAGACCCGGGTTCAGTCTTTGCGCGGCGAACAGTGGCGCCTAAAGGAAATTGAACGGGGTCGTTGCATTGCATAGGGGAGCATGGGGGGGTGCAATAGCGTGGTAGGGATGGAGAGAGACAAAGAAGATGGAGAGAGATAGACACACACAGAGAGAGAGAGAGAGAGGAATCGAGATAATGCGGCCCACTCCCGCTCTCTGCTCAGCATGCCACGAACAAGTGGGAAGTCTGCAGCCAAGACCCAAGCGATGCGCATCATCGAAGCAGCAGCATCGACCAGGGGTCCCACGGGGAGTAAGTACAAGGCTCTCGTACCCCTGGGGCGACCGAGATCATCCCCCTGGGCGGGAATCCGAGAGGAGGACGAGATGATCAAACGTCGTTGCCAGAGTGCTTAACAAAGAGCCGCTGTTGGTGTTGTTGCGTGGGAAATAAGAGGGCGCGAAGTTGGTGTGGGGCTGCGGCCGTCCAATTGGCCCCTCGCGTGCAGGCGCGCGTTTAACTCAAAATAAGGCGGCTCCCGAAGAAGCTAGCGTGGCTATTTTTGGACATGACAGCCCTAGCCGCTTATGTGATTGGTCCGAGGAACCGGGCGGGTACCTCCCCACCAGCGTCTTGCGGGGGAGGTACCTTTTCTCCCCCATCCACGAAGCAGACAAAGACTGGATTCTTCCACTGCCTCTTGGACTCTTCTTGAGCATCCACGCGGGCAAGCGCCTGCGAGAACGGGTCCGGGAAGAGCAGCGAGCGGCAGGCGTGTACTGAAGCACCGGGACTGTTTCAGGTTTCCCAGCCGGGAGAGGGAAAGCTTAATGTTATTCCAGCTTGATGGATGGATGGCAGCAGCAGGACAGTGTAGGGAAGGGTGATGTTAGGTGTCTGGCTGTGCGTTTGTGCGGCTGACTTGTCAGTGTCTGTTGGTCGCGGCGGGCTGGCTGGGTGCTTGTTTTTCTTTTGCCGCAAATAGATGACTACCTGTTCGTGCAGGGGGTGGCAGGCATGGCGGAATCTGCGCTCGGATGGAGCTGAAGCGCTGTAGATGGCTCTCGCGATAGGGTTTGGATGTACTGCTCGTCGGTTCTCGAAGGGGTTTTGCGGATGAGCAGCAGTATCTTTTGTAAAGGGAACCGAGTTGTAGAGTAGTTAGTTGAGCTCATGGGGAAATTGAGATGAATCTCCAGAGCTGTCAATTCCAAAACGAGACAAGTTCGCTTTGTTGGTTGATTGATGGGTTTTAAGCGCCATCTATAAGTAGACATGGCCCAGATCCATGCTCGTTCGCTTATGACCAAATTAACCACAGGTTGGTCCGGTCTTGGCTGATCTACCCTACAGCTAGACTGGGAACGGGACAATTCTTGACACTACGCAATTATTCTGGCTACAAACTTACTACTCATGAAAAAGATCAACGAGGAGTTTCTGTCTCTTCTCCATGTATTAGTTCATATTTTAGTCAATGTTGTCGTGACTCCAAAATGATGGTGAATTGTCATTTATTGAACAGTCAACACAGAAACTTTAGTGAGACCAAGATCATCAGTCATTCCACAGACTCATAATCAATACCCCCAAACCCCCAAAGTAGATTACCAACCAGAGAAAATCATCAAGGAACCCTGCCAAATAGCCGAGGCCACTGTTGAGAACAGCCACCTCCAGACATCTCCCCCCCCCCTCACAGCTTCCATCGCAAGAGGGTAAGCGAGTGCTTGGGGAACGTAAACAGACCCTGGCCATCCCACTTGGACTCCTGGATGCCCACCTCCTCCTTCTCGGCCGTGTTGACGACGGTGACATCGGCGCCGTTGACGCTGTACACCGTCACCTCCTTGGCGCCCACGCCGCGCAGCTCCGTCTCGAAGTCCTTGGTCTCGTGGATGTTCACGACGGCGAGGCTCAGCACGCCGTCGTCGACCGCGGCGCTGACGTCCAGCCACGGCGTCTCGATGGCGCCGCGGATCCACGCCGGCTGCGTGTCGCCCAGGTACTCGCCGGAGCGGACGTTGACGGCGACGGTGGACCCGCGCATGTACTTGCTGAAGAGCAGCAGCGGCCACCACGTCGGCTGCTTGATCAGGCCGTCCTTGGTCGTCATCAGCGGCGAGATGACGTTGACCGACTGCGCGATGTTGGCCATGCCCATGTGCTGCGACTGGCGGACAAAGACGTTGAGCCACACGCCGACAGCTAGGGCGTCCGAGAGCGTGTACTTCTCCTCGGCGCCCTCCTCGCCGGGAGCGCGCACGGGATCCCAGACGTTCCACTCGTCGAAGCAGATCTTCTGGCGTCGCACTGAGGGCGGGACGCCGTTCTCGATGCGGGCGAGGTCGATCAGGCCAGCGGCGATCTGGATGGCTCGCTCGGCAGATCTCGGGGCTGCGACCGTTAGTAAACAAGCCTACTCTTCCTCTGCTCGTGCATCGTACCTGTGGCGTTCTTGTTGTGGTCGGAACTGGCAGTGTAGACGTGGATGCTGTGCATGTCCACCAAGCTCGCGGTGGTGCTGCCACCCAGTCCGTGGAGGTCAAACTTGATGCACTCCTTGATGACGTACGAGTCCCAGGTGCTGTAGCCGGTCTCGCCGCAGAGGATGAGCTCGACGGACGGGTCGAGCAGCTTGATGGCCTTGGCCCATTGGTAGGCCTGCTTGGCGTAGTCCTCCTTGGTCAACTGGCCGACCTGCCATGGGCCCCAGCACTCGTTGCCCAGCGCCCAGTATTTGACCTGTAGGGGGGAGATGAGTTGAGAATGGATGAATGGGTACGGATCAGGAGGTGACTAACATTGTAGGGCTTCTCGCGGCCGTTCTTGCGGCGGAGGTTGGCGTAGTAGCTGTTTCTGTCCGAGTTGCAGTACTCGACCCAACCAAGGGCTGTTGCAGTAGTGTTGTTAGCAAGATGGGGGAGAAGACGGGGAGAAACGGGAGAAGATGGGAACAAGATGGGCAAGGGGTTGACGCCTATGTAAGAAAGCGGCGCGACTGACCTTCGTCGAGGGTTCCTACAGCAGATTAGTATATGTACGACATGTGATGGTAAGATTTGATATGAGATGAGAGATGAGAGATGAGAGATGAACGAGGACCTAGCTTGGTAACTGTAACAGTGTCGACACTATCAAGCGCAATACGGGCCCTCGTCAAGCTCTCAATCACCCCATGATCAAGCATAGGAGCGACTTACCAGTGCCAAAGTTGAGGCAAAAGTATGGCTCTGTCCCTACAACCTCACACCACTTGAGGAACTCATCTGTGCCAAACTCATTGCTCTCGGTGCCGATCCAAGCCAGTTCCGGTCTGCAAGGGGCATTAGGTTTGCGGGAACGACACGGCCAGGAGATACCAGCATGCCACTATACATAGCATAGCACGTCCTGTACTGCAAGCCAAAGGGTGGACGACAAAACTCACCTCGGAGGACGGTTCTCCTTGGGGCCAACGCCGTCGAGCCAGTGGTAGGTAGCGACGAAGTTGCCGCCGGGGTAGCGGACGACAGGGACGTTGAGGTCCTTGAAGGCGTCGATGACATCGGTGCGGAAGCCGTTGGCGTCGGACAGGGCGTTTCCGGGGTCGTAGATGCCGCCGTAGATGCAGCGGCCCATGTGCCTGAGGGTGAGGGTTAAGGTTGTCAGTACAATACGACGCTCGAGCCCGACGGGTTGGGACGGGACGGAAAGTGGTTCTGAGACATGGAGGAACTGCTGCAAGCTGCAAGCCCCAGGGTTTGTGCGTGTGTGTGTGTATGTATGTATGTGTGTGTGTGTGTGTCTGGTCCGTGTCTTCGGTGTCTGGGGGTAGCAGCCAACACACCAAAGGCCTTGGAGGAGGTGGGAGAACGGGGAGGATGAACAGCAACGAATAGGAGCTGGGGGCAGACGGCAACTCACTCCGTAAAGCCGCCGTAGATGTTGTTGTCAATCTTGGATAGCACGGCCTCGGGGTCAACGGTGATGGTTGGACGCTCGTCGTCGGGGATGCGGGTGAAGGTAGCCATGATGGACGGACAGCAACAAGCACAAGACAGGTGGTGAGGAGGAGGAGGAAGAGGATGAGGATGAGGATGCTCTGGGGAGATTTGCCAGCTGAATCTCACGGCAAATAACCAAAGAAAGAAAAAAAGAGCCAAGGCAGAGAGAGTCAAGTCACGAGAGGTCAGAGGAAAGAAACCAGACCAAGTCGGTCTGTAGCTCATGTCATGATAGCTCCCGCTTTATCACCAGCACCACTACTGCGCACCCCAAAATGAGGAGTAAAAAACGCCCAGAGCCACCCCCGCCGGGGTAAACAAGAAAACAGTGGATACGCACAACCTTTCGGGGCTTCGGGCGGTGACAGAACTTTGACTCCTCCTCCACGCTTCTTCTTCCTTGTTCACCTTTTTCAGCTTTTTTTTTTGTCGACCAAACAAAATTCCCACGTTCGGCCGGTCGGTTGGTGGTGGCACGGGATCAACTTCCAGGCCCGCCAGCTTCCGGTTCGTGCGCTTCAGCCCTCCCGCAGCGGAGACGGCGGCGTCGATTGGAGCGCTTCGCTGGCCGTAGTTGGCTGGCTTTTTTTTTTTTTTTCGTCTTCTTTCGTAGTTCGTCCCCGCACAACAACACGAGACGCCCCAAGCCGAAAAGAAACGGCGGGGATCCTGGCGCGTGGGAAAGGTATAGGACCGCTTGAGCAGGCGGCGGGGCTTTCCCCAGTAGTTATACCTGGCTAGTAGGTAAGTCAGTCAGTGCATGTCCCTGATCGGGGAGTTTTGGAGCTTTCCACCAGTCACGGAGGGCATTTTGGACAACTGCCAACTGACAACTTGCTGTATCGACGAGGACGGGATGGGTTCCGTTGTCTGGGAGCCGCTGTGGGGGTCTCTCCGGAAGCATGGGGGGCCCCGGATCACCAACAAACAGGACAGGACAGCATCGATTGATATGCCATAATAATCATGCACGAAAGACGTAGAGGCCGATGACAGACCGAGCATGATGCTGTAGATGGACAGATCGATAGACAGACATACGAATTAACACTGACTCGCCAGCGAATCAACGCAAACACAAAGCACCCAGTTCGGCAACTGACTCGCCAGCCAACCGAGTGCCATCATCAATTCCATGTCCGTGATCGGGTTCTCCACAAGGCTAGCCAAGCAAGCAAAGTACCCTTTGACTTCCCTCGACTTGACTGATCATGAGTCGCTGAGGCGATAACTCGTCGGCCCCATGTTCGCACAATCGTGACTCGCTGCAATCCCACAAACGGCAGTGTCCTCCGGAGTACCCGCCCGCCAACACGCTCCGGCCTCCGGCCTTTCCCCCCTTTCCCCCTTCCACTTCCCCTCCCCCCTCATCAAAAGACCCATGCGGGGAAAGCTGGGATTCCCCTCTGCCTCACACGCGTTCTATCTTCTCTCTCTAGCCATTCTTCTTCTTCTTACTTTTATTATTTCCTTCTTGAGAAGAAGAGAGGGACAGAGCCGCCCGCACCTCTTCCCGAGAGTGGAGCCGTGTGTTCGGAGCGGAGAGTTCCCAAGAGTCCTTTCCTTTCCCTAGGTACTGACAGCCCCCGACAAAAAGCTACATACGTCGTGGTGGCCTGTACGGAATGGAGACCACGGCGCATGGGGTGCGCATGGGTGCTATGGGGACACTGGAGGCCCGTATGGGGTATGGGTACAATGTATGCGTTCCGGTACGGGCTCGGGAGTTGGGAACACGAAACTTGCGTGATGCAGAGCGGAAAAGCTGGGATGGGATATGACATGTTCGAATTGTTTAAAAGGCCGGGGCGTCGCCGCTTCTTGAAAATGAGCGTTTCTGTTTGGTTATTGACTTCTATTTGACAAGCCTTGGTCTGGATCTGTCAATCCTCGTTCGTACCAGTGGAGCCGTTTCTGTTATAGATATATCTCGATAAGAGCAACATCATCATCATACAAGCAGCGACGTACAGTCCTCTGCCACCATGGCTCTCCCACCCAAGTGGTACCAGTTCCTCGTGAGCGTCTTCGCCTCGCTGGGATCTCTCCTGTACGGTTACGACCTGGGAGTCATCGCCGAGGCGATTGCGTCGGAGAACTTCAAACGCACCTTTGGCGACAACCCCGATGAGATGTACGTCTATCCCACTACAACTTTTAAAGACGTCGACTAACACTTTTCACAGCGGAGCCGTCGTGTCCATCTTCACCGGAGGCGCCTTCTTCGGCGCCATGTTCGCCGGCCCCACCGGAGACCGTCTCGGCCGGAAGTACACCATCCTCATCGGCGCCTGCATCTTCCTCGTCGGCGGCGCCCTGCAGACCGGAGCCCAGAACATCAAGTACCTGTACTCGGGAAGATGCCTCGCCGGAGTTGGGTGAGTTTTTTTTTTTTTTTTTTTTTTTTTTGACTTTGGACTCCTTGGATAAAAATGTATGTTGTTGTACTAGGACTGATAGCTTACAGCGTTGGCTTCCTCACCATGATCATCCCCCTATACCAGGCCGAGCTGTGCCATCCCAGCATCCGAGGTAGAGTCACGGCTCTGCAGCAATTCATGCTGGGCATCGGTTCTCTAGCTGCCGCGTGGATCTCATATGGTACTTATCCCTTGTTCCTTATTCCATGTTCCTTATTTCTCCTTCTTTATCCCCTACACACCCAACATCGTATCAACATCATCGATATACTAACCCCTATACCTCCCCCCCCCCCCAGGCGCGTACGTCGGCTTCGAACCCTCCGACTCCCGCCAGTGGCGCGTCTCGCTGGGCATCCAGCTCGTACCCGCGGGCATCCTCGCGCTGCTCATCCTCTTCTTCCCCGAGTCCCCCCGGTGGCTGATCGACAACGGCCGCGTCGAGGAGGGCCTCAAGACGCTCGCGCGGCTGCACGCCCACGGCAACACCGACGACGCCTGGGTGCGCGCCGAGTTCGACCAGATCCAGGACACCATCACCGTCGAGCACGAGCACGAGGCCAAGAGCTACAGCGAGCTCTTCACCGACAAGAGCAGCTTCCGCCGCCTGTTCCTCGCCTGCGCGCTGCAGGCCTCGGTGCAGCTCACGGGCGTGAGCGCGATTCAAGTAAGCAACTATCATGCAACATGGGGGAGAATGGCGATGCTGACCAGACACAATCGTGTTAGTACTATTCGGTGCAGATCTACGCCAAGATCGGCATCTCCGGCACCGAGACGCTGCGGTACCAGGCCATCTCGTCCGTCATCGCGCTGGTGGCCCAGTTCCTCTGCATGATGTTCATCGACAAGTTCGGCCGCCGCTGGCCGCTCATCATGGGCAACCTGGGCAACTGCGTGTGCTTCATCATCGCGACCATCCTCCTCGCCAAGTTCCCGCCGACCCCTGAGGACCAGAACCGCTCCGCCGCCTGGGGCTTCATCGCCATGACCTGGCTGTACAACTTCTGCTTCAGCGCCACCTGCGGTCCTCTCTCGTGGATCATCCCCGCCGAGATCTTCGACACCAAGACCCGATCCAAGGGCGTCTCCATCGCCACCATGTTGTCCTTTGCCTTCAACACCATGATCGGCCAGACCACGTCCGTTGCCCTCGACGACAAGCACGGCATCGGCTGGAGATGGTACATTCTCTTCATCGTGAGTCTCCCTACATCTTGTATCTCCTCTCACCTCTCACCTCTCAAACCGCTCACATTTCCCAGGTCTGTAACTTTACCAACGCCCTCTTCTTCTGGGCCATTCTCCCCGAGACTGCCAAGCGACCCCTCGAGGAGATGCGCTACCTCTTCACCGAGGCTCCCCTGTTTGTGCCTACCATGGACACCAAGAAATTCCAGGCCGGCATGGATCTGGAGCGGAGAGTCGACGAGGTCGAGCAGAAGCAGGGAATTGATCATGTTGCTTAGAAAGCGATGGTGAGTGGCCGTCTGTCATCTTACATCGACGACATGCATCATCAGTCCCCAATTTGCTTCCGTTGAGCCATCTTATGACTGCACGCAGCTTGTTAAATATACCCGCAGCTTGTTAAATATACCCACATCACATGATGCATTACCTACTTGAAATTCTACTTCGTTGACGTCTTGGTCCCTCTTATCATTGTGTACGAGATACGTAAATGCGTGAACACCGTCATAACTTTGTCTTGAAGTAAGCAGTGAAGATAGATTCTTGCTGACTCCGAACCATGTGTGTCGGACTCTGGACCGGCCTTGTCGCATCTCACCTCCAACGTTGATCTTCCGGGATTGTTCCAGACTCCGGACCAGTGCCAACGGGTACACCATGTAATACTTGTTGACCTAGATAACTTGTTGACCTAGATAGCTTGTTGACCTAGATACGTATACTATCTGATTTCCCACCACAACGCCTCCCATGTGACATGAGAACCATCTGGCAACGGAGGCCCGAAAGGCTTCTCCGATAACTTGCCACTTCAAGCTGCCCACCAACATCAAGTCTTGAGCAGCTTTTCCGCAAACGCAGCAACCTCATCCCTCATCCTACTCAAAACCCCTTCCTCGACCCAAAAGTGCCCTGCAGAAGACACCTCATGCGCCTGGAACTTGGACCCCTGCCGCCCCTCCAAGCGCTTCGACCATCCCCGCAGCTTCTGCGCCGCCACGAAGACGTCCGTGTCTCCGAAGACCGCCAGGGTTGGATTCCGGACCAGCTTCTCCTCCGCTTCGGCGTGTTGTGGGTCCTTGTTTCTGACCAGTGCCGACGGGACTAGTGACATGGTGGCAAGATGGGTGGCCAGGCCTAGGGGCGGCGACACCAAAAGATAGGCTGTATTGGGCGTGGTGAGGTTTGGTATCACGGTAAGTTGCTCATCCGGTTGTGGTTCGGGTGGTGGTTGTGGAGGAGTAGCCGCGCGATCCTCGCTGTTTGTCGGTGTGTGAAACAGCCTCTGGCTATGTCGCCCTGACCTCCTCCTCGTCATGAAATCATGAACACCTCGGCGAATCTTATCCTCAGCATCAAGCGAGAAGCTCCGCCGGCCGTGGCTTTCGTGGCTCTTCCGAGGACTCCCTCCCTCGTCACCTCCGATCCTAACGCGCCGCTTGCTCGGGCTTCTGATCCCGCGCTCCATCATAATCTCCCGAGCACTCGCCAGCATGACGTTCTGCTGCTCGGCCAGGTGCTCGGCCCGCAGACGGACCTCGGCGGCGTCGGAGCCGGCGAGCGGGGACGCAAACGGCTGGAGGATGGCGTACAGCGGAGGCATCTGGCTGGCGATCATGGCGCCATACGAGTAGCCCCCCATGAGAAGAACTGGAGGGACAGGCAATGAAGCCGTCGCGATGGGGGTATCGAATGGACTCAGCGTGTCCGATGAATGATCATGTCCCTCTGCGGAATGCGGCCGGAAAGGATCGAGGTAGTGGACGTAGTAAATCAGAAAGGCCACCACGGTCGCATAGTCGTCACGCTCTGGTTTTGAGGTCCACGATGTTCGCCCTGCTGAACCGTGAGCTCCTCTGAGCTTCATAGTTAGCAATTGACTCGGTGTAAGAGAAGGGCCGAACTCAAAGAGTCCAACACCGACGTACCGAAAATTAAACGTCCCAACTAGAAACCCCTTGCGCAGCAACTGCCCGGCGACAACATCCAGAACCGGATCATCGTAGCATCCGCCAAAGGGCGCGTACGGGTGCGCAATCACAGCGGCATGGCGCTGCCATGGCGGGGCGCGGGGATTGGCAGCGAGCGACAACGGATGGTAGACACGGCAGTCAAGGGTGACGCCGTCGTGGACGCTGGGCAGCGTGAGCGTGAGGGTTGGTTCGGGGAGAGTCGTCATTGTCGACGCGTCATGGCATCTTGCGGGGATTCCGCGCGATGCCTTTTGCGTGGAGTTGCAATGAGTTGTTGATGCGGCGATGATGCAGTTGAGGAGGAGAGTTGATGAAGTAGCTGGTGTTTATCGATAAGAGGGCTAGCTACGTAATTGGTTCGGGCACGAGCGGGGCTCCAGGGTAGCAAGCTTCCTACGTCATCCGGGGTGCATTCAAGGTGGTGGTGGATGTTCTTCAGACTTAGGACTTGAGACGGACGAGAAGCAGCCACATAGAGTTTTCTTTTTATGAGTCGAATCGCCCGAAAGACTAGATCTCGCTTCTTACCATAAACAACTACATCTGAAAGCGCCCTGGAAATGCATGCCTATCGCGTTTCAGCCAGTGCACTCACTCCGTTGGTGGACTGTACTTCGTACCGGCTGCTACAGGTACAACCAACAACATGCAACCAACGCGCAGACAAGATCCAACAGGGCTGTGCGCTGTCATGCCGACTCCAATAATAATCACGACATGGTTCCTGTTATCTGCCCCGGAATACCACGTGATTGATGAGATATACACATCTCCCTGAGTTGCTGCCTTGGGATGCTTAGACTGCTTCTTCCAACCCGCACGCTGGAGGACCACACACCCGCCCGTCAGACATGACAACATGGCATCGTCCTCGGCCATGCAGACGCAAACAACCCCCGCAAGCACCGTCCCGGAAGGCCGGAAGCGGGCCTTCTTCTGCAGCTTGACCCGCGAACAACGGGCCGGCGCCGAGAGATTGCCGCCCGACTTCCTCGAGGACTTGGTGCTGACCTGGCCCGGCCTGGACGACGACGTGATCCCAGAGGGCCCGAACAAGAATTTCCTCTCCAGTCTGACCCAAGTGCAGCGAAAAGAGGCGCAGAGGTTGCCTCCCGAGCTGCTCAGCAAAGCCGTGCAGAGATGGGAGACGCAGACACAGGCGCTGCTGAAGGAGGGCGTCCGGATCAAATCACCAGCTGCCGACGACTTCTTCTCCCGCTTGTTTCCCGCCGAGCGACTAGGCATGGAAAAAGCCCCTCCAGCCGCCTTCAACGAGATAGCACAGAACTGGACACGGGGCCATGTCCAGGAACAAGTCAAGCCGGGATTCGGGACCGTAGACTCGTTCCTCGTTAAGTTGACACCGGAGCAGAGAGCAGCCGCCAAGGAACTGCCCGCCGCGAGACTGGCAGACATAGTGCGCGCGTATTCACAGTCCGCCACTCCGCCGCCTCTTCCCATGCGTATCAAGCTCGAACAAGAGATGCGGATCGAGCTGAACCAGCACCAAGAGCCGCCGCTGCCGAACAACACCACGTCGCACGTCTTTGGCCAGCTGATGGACCTGCAACGGAGGATCAAGCGCGAAGAGCGGCTGGTCGCCATGCAACACGGCGTTGCCACGCCGCAGCAACAGCAGGGGTTGAAGATGCTGCTGCAGGAGCAGCACAAAATAGACAGCACGTCGCTCTCACGAATCATGTCCTCTACTCCCGCGTGCTAATACATGCAAATCTCCAGGGACGTACCCGGGTTCGTTGGCCATGATACAGCAACGGTGGCGGCAATTCGAGCGACAGCACGCGCGGCAGCTCGAAATTGAGCGACTGGAGGAAGAACAGAAACGCGACTTTGTAAGTCGATTTGATAGATATGCAACCTGAGGACTGCTCCATGGCTTACCAGCTTACAGACACTGTTTCGGTCTAAGCAGTTGCGGTCTTACGCACAAGCCTACTGCGCCATCAGGCTCAACTCTTACAAAAACGAGCAGCGTGCACAAGCCCTATTCGAAGAGAAGCTCGCTCTGCACCAACAGCAACAGCGTGCAAAACACTTCAAGGCTTTCATGACCAAGGAGATCGCTATTTACCGGCAGCAGCAGGAGGAAGAGCGAGAATCCGCTAGCCGAAGCACTGTAAAGACCGAGACAAGCGACTCGGGCCTTGGAATGTATCAGGGAAACATAACTGACAGCAGCTCGTCCAACACTGTAGTAGGAAGCCAGGTTCGTGGGAAACGACGGTCCGGTTTTGACGACCTCAAGACTCCGAAAGCGCGGAAACGCTAGCTTCGACACCTCATTAACCGAAGACTTTGTCAAGCTATAGGGGCAAAAGAGTTATGAGATTACTTAAAAGGTGGCTCGGGCACGCTAAGGCACATCTTTGTAATTAATGGTTAGGATGTAGGCCCTGGATCGTCTTTCCTTTCTGGTATTGGATTTGGTAGGTACCTAATATGATGGCTGCGGTGCAGCCAGATTCAGTAGGTCAAGGTAGCAAATATGTCATTTACTTGATTAGATGCAAGTTGTGTCTATTATACATTGCCTAGTTCTCTAGCTCATCTCATTCATTGTGCCTTCTTTTCGCTCGCCTCCTTGGCCCGTTGCCTCCTCCTCTTGACCCAGTTCTTCAGCTCATTAATCAACCCCATGACCAGGGGAACTCCTACAGGCCCTAGAAGGGGCAGATAGACGGCAACCTTGTGCTCGTCGGGAAAGTACAGCTGGCCGACCATGCTCTTCTCAAAAAAAGCCCGCTCGGCCTCCTCTTCGGCGATTCTGGCGTGGTACAGCCCCTCGGGCCCGCCCAGACTGCCGCAGGCCTGCTGCAGGTGGTCCATGGTGGATGCGACGCCGTCGGCGACGCTACGGGGGATCGAGATGGAGGGAAGTGCCAGGGAGAGGCGCGCCAGGGAGCCGAGGGTGGACGATGCGCGCAGAATGAGGTCGGCGGAGCGGATTCGCGATAGGGTCGACAGTCGGAGAAGAAGAGATCCGGACTGGGGCGTGCCGAGGAGCGACAGCAGATGGCTGTTGAAGGTAAGCATAGGCTGTCGGAGAGTCTCGCCAGATACATGGGTCATGGTGTTGGGGAGCGACAACAGATAGATGCTGCCCCACTGGGGGACCATCCACGACTGCGACGTTTCCGACTCGGACTCGAGACCAATATTTTGATCCCCAATGTAAATGACAAAATTGACAGTTGGGGCACCGCCAATCGAGGGCGAGAGCGGCCACTCAGCAGCGTTGATAAAGGACGCAAGGTCAGCCTTGCTCAGGACCTGAGACTGGGCGCCGGGAGTCGCATAGAGCTGGACCTGGCTGTCAATGGTGAAGTTGTGGATGGGGCCGAGCACATCGAGCATGGGTTTCATATACTCGTCGATGGCGGCTTCGATATCCCATGAGTTGGGAACGGAGCCGGTGGTGAAGAGCGAAAAGGTCAAGTGGTATGTGGGCGCGTATCGCAGGGACCGGGTGGTGCGCTTGGAGAGCAGCTCGGCGGCCTCGGGTGTGAGGCTCTGGGGTCGGGACTCCGGGGCGGATGAGGTGGAGAGAAGGTACGAGATAGTTGACTGTTCCTCGGAGAAGGTGGACTGGAGTTCCTTGGCGATGTACGTGGCGAGCGCGGACGAGGACGAGGACGAAGATGGGATCGCGTTGGGCGGGTAGACGATATCGAGGACGGCGGAGTGGGGGTTCAGCGAAGCTGCGTTGGTCTCGCCGGGGGTGAGTTGGATGGTGAGGGCGACCTGAGAGTTGTCGTGGGCGGGAACAGCATCGCCACTGCTGCCGAGCCGGGGGGCTAGCTCTAGACGTAGATGGTGGCCGGAGAAGTCATTGTGGTCGTCGAGGGCGTGCTGCGTCAAGCGCACGAGGTTCTGGGCCTCGTTTTCCTGGAGAGAGTCGGCCTTGATGGAGATCTGAAGGGGAAAGACGGGGCGACAAGCCTAGCAGGGTAGAAGTATCAGCATGGCTCCGGCAAGACAACGGGCGCATTTGCGCAAAGGTCGGGAGTCTGTTACCTTGCCCTCAGCCCATTCGAGCATGCCATCGAGGGGCAAGTTGGCGCGGTAGATGGTAGTCGTCTTCCACCAGATAGGCAAGCCGAGGAAGACAACGACGAGCCAGAACGACAGGACGATGTAGGAGCGCCGGCGGACGTCGGACGGCTTCTCGGGAGGCGGGAGCTTGAGTTCGGAGGAGGGGTCCTCGGCGACGGGCGACGACGGGGCCGGCGTAGCGGAGCCGGGCGCCATGATTTCCGACCGGAGGCGCGAGGGTGGTGAGGAAGAAGAGAGTGGAAGGCCCGGACGAGGCGAGAGGCTGGCGGAAGACTGGATGGCTCTTCGCGCGCTCTGCTCCTGAACAGCTCTCGTCCCGGACAGACCGTGGAGGCCAAGACACGATATCGCCATGTCACGTGCGCACGGGACTTCGGACCGGGGTGTCGGGGGTTAGAGCGCCGATGTGCCGATGACTTACACTGTTTTACTCCGTAGTTGCAAGCTCAATTGTACTCTTATTTTTGGTCATGAATTATTTCACGTCTATCAAGAAGTATTCATACGGAAATTGAATTATAGAATAAGCTCGCAATAAGCAATAAATTTCGGGCGCTTTCAATAGTAGTGATAGAACCAAGCTTTTAGAGCATCGCAATGCCTCCCTCAACCGACCAGCTGACTACAGCTTGACTGACCTTATCAAGTCTCCTTATTATTTCCAGACAATAGGGTCTACCTTATCCGTTAGCAGTAAATACAATCATTTTCTGTATTGATCGTATGATATCCCGCCTATTTTTAGCTCCATCCAAAGTGTGCATACCATTCCGAGCACTCCATTCTATCTAAATCTGCAAACATCAACTCCGCATCTTTATCCGAGCGTAAAGCGTATAAGTCAAACATCCGAAGTAAGCCGAGACAACCGTCATAAGCATCGGCCACTGAAACTGCTCCGGGCGAGAGAACACAATGGTGGAAACGTACGAGAGCAGCTCGAATAGGTTCTGCGCAGATGCCTCAGCCGTCGAGAACCCGCCTCTGTTGTCGCTGTCGACTCCCTGATACATAAAATTAGATACATCTCTAAGCGCGTGTATGCCACTCGGGAGGAGGACTCACATCTTGAACAATGTCTTGAACGGCAAGATCAAACCCCCACAAGCCAACCCGACTGAGGACAACGCCACCGACGAGCCCAACCAACGCAACATTCCCATTAAGTAAGAAACACCCAACGCCAACCGTAAGCCACACTGTTTGCCAAGCAATACTCAACGCACCACTGCGAGCGCTACCGATACGTCTCGTGATGCGCGGGAAGATCCACGTTGCGCTAAGTTCGGCGACACTTGACACCGTCCGGGCAACACCGATCTTGAAGGGAGTGCAGCCGACTGCGAGCAGGAAAGCTATCATGCGGCCGGAAAACGACAGGACCGTGAAGTGGAGGAAGGCATATGCGATGGATGGTAGGAATGCTTGGTGGCTGACGTAGAGGGCTATTGATGGCCAGGGGAAGATCTGCCGTGCTGCGGAGAAGATCCAGGAGCAAGGTTTCGAAAAAGGGAGTGCGTCTTGGTTGTCGGGAACGTCATACTCTGGATGATTGGCAGCCCTTTTCGGATGTTGTTGTAGACTCGGGACCAAATTGTACACCTAATCATTTTTAGAAGACTGGTTATAGCGAGGGAAAGGTGTCGTTTTTGCCCGTTGAATGCAAACATCTTCGGCAAAGACAGACAGAACAGTCATAGCCATGGTCGTCCAGATAGCAACAACGGTGGAAGCTTCATCAGTAGAAGCAAGGACGAAGGGGCTGAGTAGTTTACAGATTAGGTCGATGCGTCGGATCTGGGCATTGAGATCTTTGCTGCTATTAGTGAGAGAAGTAGTATTTAATGTGTTGAGCTGCCACTTACTCTGTCGAGCGACGCTGTCCCCTTGAGTAAGCTCAACAACCTGGAGGCAACATTAGTGAGATATAATTGCGGCTTGATAATTAACCCTACGAACCCAATCCCTGGTGACAGAAACCGAGTTGATCACAGAACACAATTTCTGCGTGCGCTAGCAAGCAAAACGGCCAATGCAAACAGCCCGCGCTGCAGCTCATCTCCGCGGTCTCCACGACGCTCTAAGACCAAGAACGCAGCGCAAGACAACGCCACAGCTACAAGTTGGCCAACAACAGAAACCCTCACAACGACAAGACGATCCGCGCTGTCGATCCACAGCCCAAGCGCCGGGGAGAGAACAATGGCAGCGGCGGCGCGGACGAGGGCGTAGATGGACACGGGCTTTAGTGTGTCGGGGTATATCGACGTCAAGAACAGAACAGAGCCGAATTCGAAAAGGCGGGAGTTCCACGCGGAGAGGAAATGCGAGACGCTGAGAGGCGTGTGATGGTGGACCGGGAGATGTCCTCGGCTTGTTCAGGCTATTGTGGCGGTGCGAGAAGACGGGTGCACTCTGTGCTAACTGGTAAAGTGGCGGTTATTGAATGTTGCATTTGAGGGTGTAGCTGAGGTTGTATCTAATGGGGAATTTCATCATGCCATGGTAGTAGTTGTGGTTGTGAGGGAGTGGCTCGACCAAGGCTCCAGCATCGGCGCAGGGCTTGGCGATGGGATGGCTTGACATGGATGGAGCTTGATGCAAGATGATGGGGTTACTGGCAAATAATAAACAGGGGAGCGCTGAATATAGATGAAGGATCGAAAGTATAACTTTATTGCTCGAATGAACATGGATAGAAGAGAGTGGTAGTCTAATGAACACCCCAGACTAACGTGAGATCTACATATTGCACTGCAACCCTACGCACTTAGACCAGATCCGACATAATTACCTACCTTCTTCGTACAACAATCCTCTCGTCCTCCCTCCTTCCCTCCCGCAACTCTTCCCTTCCTCGGACAAATTCCCCTTCCGTCGTGCCCCCCCCGCACACGTGCCAGCCCGGATGCCGTCCTTCCCCAGATCGACCATGCAGTGCTTCTCCCCTCCCCAAGACCCCGCGCAAACCGCATGCCCAAACGAGCCATGGCGCAACGCAGCCGAGGCATCGGATCGAACGAAGCTAAGAAGCCATCGTCGCAATAGTTAGCCCGAACGCTCCGGTTCCGCGTCAAGGCGCGCGTGCATCTGCATGTGTCCGGCCGAGTCTGAGCTGCTGTGCTACGATGGGGGTGCGGAGAGAGGTGAGGTGAGGTGAGGAGAGGTGAGAGACGCCGGGAGACGGACACACAAGCGGCAAACACAGCAGGATAGTCAAGGTCCATGTTTGTTCGCAACGGCTTTAAATACAGCCCGAAAGCCCCTGTTTCGGTCGTCTTCAGTTCCGTTACAGTGGGATGGTTGAGCACCGACTCTCTGTCGTCGTCATCATCATCCACTTTTAGCTACGCCATCACAGCTATCGATAGACGGACAACCCGCAGTCGGCCCACGACCCACGACCCACGTCACCACATTGACCCCGTCCGTTGAACTTCACTCTCCCTGCTACACAATTCCGCGACCTCTACCGGGTCGGCCACGGCCAACATCGCTACTACACCTAACACCACCGCCGCAACCATGTCTCGTATGCCATCTTCCCTCGCCTCCAATCTCTATACTCTCACTAACACCCACCGCCAGTCCCCCTCGCCATCACCGCTCCCGCCCTCGTCGCAACCCTCGCCTACCTCAACGCCCGCTCCTCGGCCTGGTACGACATCCTCCTGCTCAAGTGCGCCCTCACCGGCGCCGGCCGCATGTACTACCGCGAGTTCGTCGACCGCCTGAACCTCTTCTACGCCCTCGAGGCCCTGGCCAAGAGCACCGCCACCGCCGATCGCGCCCTGCTGCTCTTCGAGGGCCGCCGCTTCTCCTACGCCCAGGCCTACGACGCCATCCTCCGCTACGGCGCCTGGCTGCGCAAAGACCTCGGCGTCAAGCCCGGTGACATCGTCGCTCTCGACTTCCAGAACTCGCACCACTTCGTCTTCCTGTGGTGGGGCCTCTGGAGCATCGGCGCAAAGCCCGCCTTCATCAACTACAACCTCGCCGGCCCCAGCCTCGTCCACTGCCTCGGCGCCGCCACCACCCGCCTGTGCATCGTCGACCCCAATGTCGCCGAGAATGTCTCCCAGGACGTCCGCGACCAGCTGTCCGACATCCGCTTCCACGTCCTGACCCCGGACGTCGAGGCCGAGATCCTCGCCCACGAACCCGTCCGGGCCCCCGACTCCGACCGCTCCGAGAGTAGCCTGTCCAACATGTGTATCCTCATCTACACCTCCGGCACCACGGGAATGCCCAAGGCCGCCGTCATCTCCTGGGGCAAGTGCATCGTCGCCGGCAGCGTCGCCGAGAAGCTGCTAGACCGACGAGGAGACGCCGACGTCATGTACACGGTATAACACTCTCTACACTCTCTATGTATATCCCCTGCTCCTACTGACATCACCAGTCCATGCCTCTCTACCACTCCTCCGCCGCCATCCTCGCCTTCTGCACCTCCGTCCTCTCCGGCTGCACCACCGCCCTCGGCCGCAAATTCTCCACAAAGACCTTCTGGAAAGAAGTCCGTGAGTCCCGCGCCACCAGCATCCAGTACGTCGGCGAGACGCTGCGCTACCTCCTCGCCGCGCCGCCGCAGCTCGACCCCGTCACCGGCGAGTCCCTCGACCGCAAGCACAGCGTCCGCGTCGCCTTCGGCAACGGCCTGCGTCCGGACATCTGGGACGAGTTCAAGGACCGCTTCGGCATCGAGGCCATCGCCGAGTTCTACGCCGCCACCGAGGGCACGCTCGGCACGTGGAACCTGTCCAAGAACGACCTCACCGCCGGCGCCATCGGCCGCAACGGCTGGATCTACAACGTCGTCATGGGCCTCAGCGTCGCCCTCGTCGACGTCGACTGGGACACCGACATGCCCTACCGCCACCCGCGCTCCGGCCGCTGCCGCAAGACCCGCCCCGGCGAGCCCGGCGAGATGCTCTTCCAGCTGCCCGCCGGTGACCCCTTCAAGCGCTTCCAGGGCTACTACAACAACCCGCAGGCCACCGAGTCCAAGGTGGTGCGCGACGTCTTCCGCAAGGGCGACGCCTGGTTCCGCACCGGCGACGTCGTGCGCTGGGACTCGGACGGCCGCGTCTTCTTCCACGACCGCATCGGCGACACCTTCCGCTGGAAGTCGGAGAACGTGTCCACCGCCGAGGTCAGCCACGCCCTGGGCCTGCACCCGGCCGTCAAGGAGGCCAACGTCTACGGCGTCGAGCTGCCGCACCACGACGGCCGCGCCGGGTGCGCCGCCGTCTTCCTCAACAACGACGACAACGCCTCGCCGTCCGCCGACACCATGCGCAGCATCGCCGCCCACGTGCGCGACTCGCTCCCGCGCTACGCCCGGCCCATCTTCCTGCGCGTCATGCGCGAGATGGGCGGCGGCCAGATCACCGGCACCAACAAGCAGCAGAAGAGCGTCCTGCGCGCCGCGGGCGTCAAGCCGACCACCGACGACGACGACAACGACAACGCCCTGGGAACCTTGTACTGGCTGCATGACGACAGCTACGTGCGCTTCACCGATGACGACTGGCAGGCGCTCGACGCCGGCCGCGTCAAGCTCTAACATGTAAATAACGAACCTGTGGTGTCCTGTGACCCATGTGTACATATATGCTCTCTCTTCTTGTATATCGCCTTGCCGGCTCACCTACGCAACCAACCCCTAAAAAGGACCTTTGGTCTATTTTCCTAAATAGGCGGTGGTCCACATTGACGGCATATAAATAAATAGAAGCCGCTTCAAAATGAGTCAGTAGACATTGATTGTTTCATCCTATTGTTTGCCTTGTGGCTCCTGGACATGCCCTCGGTGGATCACGATCCCCAGAGTGACACATCCGACACATATACCGGGTTTGCTCCTTCGTATCCCATTAGTCTACACCTTGATGTTTCCATTTTGCCAACGTGACGCTCCCGTCCCCGTTGACTTTCCTCCTTCTACGTAGACCGTCAAGTCGTTACATGTGTGAACATGGCAATTCCTTCGCTATGATTTCAACCGTCAAGATTCCCACCAAAAAACATCCACATCTTCCTACTTTCTACTCCGTCATAGGTCCCGCTCAGGAACTTGCAATACCCAGACCAACGCGCTGGCTCGGACCTCCACCATATCGAGATCCACCCATCGACGTCGGAGCAGTTCCCGTTCGCTCTCTCATCCTCCTTCCCTCCATCAACCCTCGCAGTCCTCGCTTCTGCAGTCCAATCACACTGCTGAGCTCGCCGTTCCACACGAAGTTCTCTCGCTCGCTGCCTCCAATCTCCGACGAGCTCCATTCCGAGCCGCTTGCGCTAGTGCTAGCCGACAGCTCCTCGCTAGGCGGTCGGTTGGACTGCTGCACGCTTGTGTCGATGGTGAGGCCCTCGGTCCGAGACTGAAGATCCGTCACGAACGGAGTGTTCGCCGTGCCGTCCATCGAAAAGTCCAGTGTGGCTGTGGGTGACCCAACCGGATCAAAGCCACCGACGAAGAAGTTGGGGTTAAGTGACCCGTCGATCCCGCGACCTCCACCAGCGGCCATCGCAGTAGCGTTGAAGACAGCAGCCGCGTTCCGGCTATCCAGTAGGGCATGTAGTCGCTCCACCACAGCCTCGAGGAGGCCATCAATGCGATATGGGCGTGAGATCTGCAACAACGAACAAAGAATCTGAGGAGTACACAGCGGAGACGACGGAGGCGGAAGAGAGCTCGTGTACAGGAAGTGGAGCAGCGCTTGGATGGTCAGGTAGGTATGCGGGAGGTAGAGACATCGGGGTCGTGAGTTGGGCGGGAGCGATCGCGGCGTGGGCGCTGCATTCGGGTTGTTGTCGCCACCGGGAGGCATGGCACCGCCAGAGATGCTCGAAGCCGCGGTGCTGGATGTGAGGATGCTTGAGCCTGAGGCGCCCATCGTACTGCCCATCGATGAGGCCTCGGCAGTCCTGGAACTCGGCGTAATCGTAATAGCCGAAGCTCGCAAGGGATTGCTCGACAGGCCCGAACGGAGCGTCATCGCATCGCTGCCGTCTTGCGTGGCTGTTCCCTCCCTCAACAACTGCACAAAGTAAGGTCCCCATCGCCGTCCAACAATCCTCGAGTTGACGGGTATCCGCTCCCCCGAAATACACAAAATGTCCATGTCTGCCAGCTCGCGCATCGCAAACGCCTTCTCGCCAAGTTCTTCACTTGCTCTAGAGTGGTAGCGTCCGCCGGCGGTGTAACCCGCCTTACGCGCAAGACTTAGGCCCGGGCCGGCGTAGGGACAACTGGCCGAGATAAAGCCCGAGAGGGGGGCAGTCTTACGCGGGTTGTCATAAAACCCAAACGCCTCGAGCTCCACCATACAGACATTCGAGAAGTTGATACGTCGGTGATTATAGTCGTCGACGAGGCTTCTCTTTCTGTTCCCCAGAATCACAAAGGTGTTGCGTCGGTTCCACAAAACACCCCGGTTCCAGCTGCCTTGGCTGAAGACGCTACCCCCGGCATCGATGCGACTCCAGGTAAGGGTTCGCAGATCCAGCGCCCAAAGAGCGTACTCTTGCTTGGACGAAGTAAGATACGTCCCGCTCACCACAAAGTGGGTATCAATTACCCCGCCGTTCGGGAATCGTAGTCCAGGGGGGGATGAGGTTCCAGTCATGGGTTTTTCCGTCAATGTCCCGTCCGATGACCGGACCTGCAACTCCAGCTTGACGTCGAGGAAGTTGTAGTTGGAGTAGATGAGCATCGAAGATCCCGGCTCTCGGGATTCCTGGCTGATCCCACCGTCCGTGTTGTGCATGCCGTTCGAGTACGCACGGCCAATCTTTGAAGTGACTGCAGGAGTGAGTGGTGCGGCGACACTGCGGTAGGCGCCACAGCTCTTTCCCAGGGCTTGAGTTGAGGTCCATTTGAGGCTTCGGAGGTTGAATACGCTGATCTGCTCGATGTAATTGTTCCCACCGTCCTGGCCACCCACAACCACCATCTCGGCGCCTCCAGTACCATTGATATTGATCCCAATTCGTCCTTCGTTCGGGTTTCCGGTTGAAGGGTTGTGCTGGAGCGCGGAGAGAGGTGCGCGGTGCGAGGAGAACGTGGCAGCCGAGGGGAGGATGCATGCACAATGGGCGTATCGACCTTGAGGGGTATCTTGCGTCGGGATGAAGGTCCACGTTTTAGTAGTAACGTCGTAGATGAAGATGTCTGACATGACAGTAATTTCGGGCTGCTGTGGATCGCTACCAGGTGGCTGGACCGGGGCTGGCGACATGCCTCCGTAACAGACCATCTTGGTGTCTCCCAAGGGGCACATGGAATGGAAGTATCGGGGAGGGGGGATGTCGCCAGTCGTATCGAGCTTTGTCCAGTGTCGCCGGATGAGATCCAGCTCGTACAAGTCAGATGTCAAAGGGGCAGGCCGGCTTCTAGACAGGATGCGTCCTCCGAACACATAGAGCTTGTCGCCAAGAATGGTCGTGGTAGCTCCTACAAGGGCGTGCGGTTCACGCCCCGTAGTCCGGTGAACATTGCACATCAACCCGGAAAGATGAGCAGACGGACCTCCTCCCTGAGAAGGCCCTCCCACAGACGTAGGCGTCCTTCCCTGAGACATGGCGGGAGACGGACCACCAGAAGTAGAGCCAGTGCTCCTCGGCTTCAAACTATCTCGAGACTCGTCGGTGCTCTCATGCCTGGCGCTAGCCAAGCTGCTCACACTGCTATTTAAATCATGGGCGTTAGGGTCCTGAGTCCCATACACATTGCCCGATGGCGGCGCCGAAGAGCCCGAGTCCATGGTGCTGGTTCGGCTGTCCATCTTTTTGTGGTTCGGTCGGTTCGGGACGGGAGGGGGGAGCTGTATATCTGAATAGTCCCCGTCGTCGTCCGCGTCGTCGTCGTCTTCGAAAACAATGGGCAGTTCTTTGGCTGCACCAAACTGGGAGGGAGACGTAGAGTCTGTAGAGGGCGGTGTGCTGGGCAGAGGTTTCGCAAGACTGTACTGGAGGTTTAAATTTCGAACATGCTGGATGGCGGAAGATTCGGGGGCCTTTGGTGCCGGAAGCGGATTGGGGAACGAGTCAGGAGCCTTTGATGAGGCAGGCGGAGTGGGAAACGAGTCGGGAGCGGGAGAGCTGCTCTTCAGGCCGAGAATTGAGGAGCTCCGAGGAAGCTTGACAGAGGGCAACCTCTTGATGCCTCGATAGACACCGGAGAAGATATCGGGGGTGTAGCGGCTGGACGGCCGTTGGGGCCGTTCCTCGGGCTCGGAGTCGGAGAAGCAGGAGTGGTCGTCGACGGGGGCACGAGGGTCCTGGTTACCAGTCAGTTCCGAAGAGTCGGCCATGATGGTCGGCTGGTTGCGACGCAGCGCGAGTGGCAGTGCATGAGCTGGAACAACGAAGGACAAGAGGAAGCAAACAAGCAGGAAGAGAAGGGAAAGCAGGTTGTTGCAGGAACGATGCGACGCAAAGCAGGTGACTGGGGAAGACGGAGACGGAGACGGAAACGGAGACAGGGACGAGGACGAGGACGAGGAGACGCAAAGACGGGGCCACACGAAAGGAACCAGCAGGCGGGAGATCTCACACGGCTGTATCACGAACACGACCCAAGCCAAGCAAGCCGGGCCGGGGACGTCGCGGCTGGAGATGGGTCTGGAAGACGGTCTAGACGGGGGCAAAGAGGCCGAGGCGAGCCCAGAAGGCAGGGTACGAGGGGCCTTGGGAGAGTGGGCGTTCGGAGCCAGAAGGACGGCGAGGCGCAAAGGGAGGTGTGCGGGAGGGTCCGTCGAAGCTCCCAGTCGCTGGTTCGCGGGGGTTGAGGCTCGGTCTGGAGACAACGGCCGAGATGGGGATCGTAGCACGGGCAAGGCAAGGGGACGGACGAGCGAACGAGCGAACGGGGGGGGGAGAGCAGAAAGACTGGGCCGGGTGGGAGTGGCAGACGGGCTTGACAAGGGTGGTTGGACGTACCGGTACCGTCGTCAATCACTCGTCAGTCAGTGATGAATGGGACCGCAGACGCAGGCGCAGGCGCGGGCGGAAAGGCCAAGGACGGACGGGACGGGGCGATCGGTCGAGGAGGTTGCAGTGTGCAATTTCCGTGCGTTGGAGAAGGGATCTGGCGATGTGGACACGACGGAGGTTTGTTGCAGTGCAAAGCGAGTGACAGGACAAGACAGGACAGACGTGCAGCGCAGACCGCAGACTGGAAGAACGGCCAGCGCACAGACGCAAACTGGTGGGAAGGGGAACCGAAGGGGTGGGTATCGAACGTATCGTGCGTGGTTGTTTAGCGCGGGTGCGCCCACGGAGGAGACGAGTTTTGGTGGTGGACTGGCGGACGACGAGAGGTGGTGCGTTTTCGGGTCGGCCAAAACGGTGGAGCGGATCCTGAAGAGGGTTAGCCAGGCCGGGGTCCCGTAGAGGTGTAGGTTGGTGGTCGTGTGTACAGAGTGTGAATGCTCGCGGTGGTTGAAGCTGGCGGAGGTTGAGGGTTGGCGCTGGACCCGTGGAACTCTGGGTGGTGAAGAGGCCAGATGCGGAGTGATGATGTTGCCATGTGGTGTTGACGGCAGTCCGAGTGGGAAGAATTGAGGAACGAGGAATGCGGAAGGCGGCAAGGGATGGCAGAGCTGCAAAGCCTTGACCAATGGAGACACCGAGTCCAAAAACGTGAACTGCAGAGGGAAGGAACACTGCGAGTTTCCGCACCTTACAGCGGACAGCAACAGTGACATTGGACATTTAGGCGCTGAACCACTATACGCGGAGGCACCTCTGTATCAAATCACCTCTGTATCAAATCACCTCAGTATCAAATCACTGCAGCATCAAATCACTGCAGCATCACAGAGCGATATCACAGCCAGTAGACTATCACCGACTTCCTCACGCAGCCCCCCAACTTCCCCATTGGACACATGCAAAATCGTCCCCTACCTCGGACACTTCCTCTCACTGGCCCCCCCTCCGCATCAAATGTACAAGTACAAGACCCCCTGCACCCATCTCTCTTCGCTGCGTTTGCCGCCCTCTCCAGGCACACGCCCGTTTAGGCCATTCACACGTCAGACCTGCAACGGCACAGCAACAACAACGTGGGATGGAGGGAGGGGGGAAATAGATATGTTGTAAACCCAGCCAAGCCAGCCAGTGGCGTCCGGTGTTTGGTATTTGCTTAACCTCAAACGGACGAAACAGCCGCCGGCAAACATTGGGCAAACACGGGGACCACGGAATACGACGGCTTGTGACTTATCAGGACCTCTTAAGAAACCATCCCCCATTGACATGGTGATATAGAACCGGGGTCGCTGCTAACTGTGCCACTGGGTCTCTGCAAATGGCGATCAACCTCGCGTACCTGCCGGCACTCATTCCGCCTATCTCCTCAGCAGCGCAGGCGAGCATGTCGCTTCCACCAGGGGTGTGTATTCTATCATGTAAACGCAATGAAAAGAGCCGTCTTACTATGTAGTACGAAAACACCAAAAAAAACCCCCAGAAAAGGAATTCGTGTCAATGCTCGTACGTACCTAACTTGGCAGATTATTTTCGGGGCAGAATCACTGTCCCCACCACGTGGAAAATCCTCCTTTGCATCCCCCCCTGCTCAACAGGGACAAACAAGCCTGAGACAAAACACACGGGCTACGATCCCGTGGCGTTGCAGCGCGGGAACGACCTCGTGTTGACCGCAAGTCTGTCGATCTTGCTTCTCCTCTGATGGCACCACTGCAAGATAGACAGACAGACGCATACCACACCATTAAAAACGTGGACATCAAGAGCAGCCCCGAGGAGAAGCTGCCAACAATGTCGGTGGAAGCAAAGGCACTGAAAACCCCTACCGGCCTTAATCCGCCTCCCCGGGTCGTTTCAGGGCGGAGAGCACGGATGGAACAACGCGTTGGGAGGGGAAAAGAGAAAGCCTCGCCGGGCAAGGTGGCTTCTCTGGGCCATGGGGATAGGAGGAACATTTCTGGAAGCGTTATTTCTCCAGGGCCCCCCGTTGCCTTGGCCATTTTTCTTGCTGCGGCCGTGTCTTGAGCCAGGCGCCAGGACCTTGGGACAACCCGATGACTGGGGGGAAGGGGGGACGAAGAAACGGGGGGTTGGGGCACAGGGGAAGGGGGGATGGGTTCGGGGAATCGCCTTACGTATCCGTTGCGGGCTTCGAGTTCCGTCCCCTTGTTAACTACATCCTTTTGAGGATTTAAGTTTCGAAGGAATGCATCGTTGAGTTGACGGACGCGCCAGGTAGGATGCCAGGTGGGACAGTGGAGATGATGACGGGCAGTGGATTTACTATCAGGGTTATGGTTTGTTATTATGTGGATGCACGATTGATACAGTAAGACAGACGAGGTTCATTTGTAGTGAGAGATGATATAGCTGGGTCAACAGGGTTGATGATAGACGGGTTCTATAGAGGCCTGCGGTTGAGTTGGAACAAGGTAGTCTTCCTACCTAGTCAAGCTAGTTGCTAGCCGTTTGTCAGAATAGTAATCAACCCTTCGATTAATACCGTATTGTATTCATTAGCTCTCGTCTGCATTACTGGAATAAAATGATCATTCGGTAATGAAATTTTAGTGATAGGAGACTTGATGAACGTTAAGACGCAAGTTAAGAGTCGACAAGCTGAAACACGAGTGGATCGTCAATTCGCCCAGTCCGCCGCTTGCATGATTCAGAAGCTTCTACGGCTCCACCATCCACACTGGGTTTAGCTAAGGCGAGCGAGCTCCCAAGCATCCCCGACGGTCCGAAACCGGTCAATTGACATCCAGGACATCAGAGTAATTCACAAGACGAGGGATTTCGATTTTGGGTTTTTGATCATTTATTTATTTATTTATGTTTGGCGGAGCTAGCACAAATGGCTCGAATCTAGCCTCCTCCGTTTCAAGAGGTCAAATTACTTGAAGAACCAGGTGAGAGTCGATTGTTCGGAAACCCAAGGTATGCCGCCTGTTTGCACTTTGCCCCGTGAAAGGACTCATGGTGATTATGCAGCTCCTTAGGCTAGTCGTACTAGACCAACTCGTCTTGTGCCTGATTCCGGCTTGTCTCGCTCAATTTGTCTTGGTATCATGATATGGTGGTGGGTAGGGTAGGTGGGGGAAGAGAGAAGGGAGAGATGAGAGACATCTACTGAGCAAGAACCTTCTCCTTGGCAAGAGGAGTGTATCGGAGGTAGGGCTTGACGATGCGGAACTCGGGGAACAGGGTCTTGGCCTCCTCGTTCTTGACACTGGGGTGGACGATGACGTCGTCACCGGGGACCCAGTTGATGGGGGTGGTGATGCGGTACTTGTCGCCGGCCTGGAGGGAGTCGATGATGCGGAGGATCTCGTTGGCGTTGCGGCCGGTGGCGGCGGGGTAGGAGAGGATGGTGCGGATGGTCTTCTTGGGGTCGATGAAGTAGACGGAGCGGATGGTGAAGGCGGTGCCCTTCTCATCGACGTTGGTGGCATCCTGCTGGTCGATCCTGGAGATGTCATTAGCTGGGGAATCAAGCTGGAGCAGACTCTTAAGGGCACTCACATGTCGTAGAGGAGAGAGACCTGGCGGGACTTGTCGCCAATGATGGGGAAGGTGACGTTGCCGCCGGTGACCTCGGCGATGTCCTTGATCCAGCCCTCGTGGGACTCGATGGTGTTGGCGGACAGGCCGATGGGCTTGACGCCGCGCTTGGCGAACTCGGGGGCGAGCTTGGCCATGGCGCCGAGCTCGGTGGTGCACACGGGGGTGTAGTCCTCGGGGTGGGAGAAGAAGATGACCCAGTTGTCGCCGACGAACTCGTGGAAGTCGATGGGGCCCTGGGTGGTCTCGGCCTTGAAGTTGGGGGCGATGGAGCCCAGACGGAGAGGAGCGGGAGCAGACATTGTGAGTGTGTTTCAGAAGAAGAAGAGGGGAAAAGACGAAGGAAGATGTGTTGTGTGTGTGTAAGGGAGAAGAAAGAGGGGGGGAGGGAGCTCCGCGTTAGCTCAGGCGGGGAGCGGTTTATATAGACACATTGCGGAGGAGCCTTGTTGATCGGGGGACGCACCCAATGGAAGCTTGGTGTCTGTCCCCTGGGCGGGCGGGCTTGGCTTCAGTGCGAGTTGCGTATTTGTCTGTCTTTTGACGCGTGAGAGCATTTCTAAGCTGCATTGGTGCACGCTGTCAACCTACGTCGACGCCCCCCTACCCACCCACCCACGCACGTTTTTGGTGCGTCCCTAAAGTTGCGGCGCGGGTTCCAAGTGTTCACGGGATTATACCACGGGAAAGATACGCATCCGGCATTGGGACGTCTGCTGTTATATTGTGCTGTATTTGTGTAGTTGTTCTGATTCCGACTTCTGCTTTTTAAACTGCCGCAAACATCATCCCACAGCTGACTTGGTGAGTGAGATCCTCTCCCTCATCATTGTCCCAGTCCAGTCCAGTACAGTTCAGTCAAGTCCATCCATTGGAAGAAACATGGCCAAACCCAGCGTAAAGACAAGCCCCGCACTAGTCGACCCCTCCAGTCCGCCTGCCGTTGCTAGCTCCGTCGCTCGTCATTGATGAACCCCGCCATCTGCCGAATTATCGCCAACACCAACAACACCCGACCGCTCCCCTTTCGGATCCAGAGTTGCCAATTAAATACAGTAAAATAGCCAGAACAGAAAAGCGAGGCTAGAAGAGTAAGACCTAGAGATACCAAAAGCGTACACACCTCCCCCCCGCCATGCGAGAATCCTGCGCAGTGAACCCGTCCCGTCAGCCTCAGAGCTTCACGCCGCCCTGGATCAAACCCAGAAAAAAAAGATGCTCCTCACTGGGCCCGATGTGGCAAAGCCTCCTATTGCGTGCTGTGCCGTCGTCGCCATTGGCCCGTCCGCCAGCATTGTGCCATCGTCGGCGCCAATGCTGCCATCGCCATGTCCCTGACGCCATCGTTGGCCGGCATTCCACATGTTCAATTCGCGGGTCTGGATCCTCGGGGCGGGGCTGGCCGGGCGGGGATGGGAGATGCTTCGGAAGTCGGGGCGTCTTGTTAGTGGTTGTCTGTTGATTCTCCAGCATCCGGGCAACGACGAGATATCCCAGACTCGAGCGTGCCAGCACCTAGTATTCAGAAGAGGTTCATGCCCTCTGCTGCATTAGTGGAGGTGAGCACAGCTTGACATGTTGCGACATAACCTCCATATGACAATCCCCATATGACAATCCCCATATGACAATCCCCATGACTAAACCCCCATTGCCCATCACCACCCATCACCCCTTAAGCCGTTATCGGTCTGCCACATCCCCATCCCATCCATGCATCTTCCCATCTTAGCGTTCGTTGCCACGCCGCTGCGCCGCCCTTCACCAAAGAGAATGCGACGCCGTCCAAAGCCAAGCCCATCACACAATTCTGCATCACATCGCGCACTCACTCCATCATCCCCTGCTTGTCCGCCAAGTGTCACATCGTTGCCCTTCCCCGCCCGATATCCTTAACACTATTGACCATTTTCTTAGAGGCTAGGCCATGTCCCTCCCGCCCGAGCCGTCCGGCCCCCCGCTGTATCCAAGGCAAAGCGGTTATTCTATTATCCCGTCAATTAAAGGTTGGATGCGGTGGTGTAGGGTACTGTTGGTGTCGTTGGAAATGCCGCCAACACCCCGTAAACCTAGTTTATCAGAAACGAGCATGCAAATTCACGAGTGAGATGCTAAGCGAAATTTGTGAAGCGGGTAAGGAAAATAAATAGGTGAAATGCATTTATCTTCTCCTTTTGTTAGGTTTAGTCTGTTCTGTCGTGGGCCATATCATTTCTTCCCCCCCACCTTATAGAGTAACATCACAACCTATTGCCAAGCGGCGAGACTAAAATTCGTAAGCGTCAATGTCTCGATTCGACCTTTTTGCCTCTATTGCAACCCGCCCCTAGAAGATTCTTCCTCAGCTGTTGTCAAATATCATGCCTATAATTTTTGTTTAAATGGAGATACAAGGCAATCTCAGACTCTGCTGTGAGTAAGGGAAGAATCTTGGATATGATAATATCAGCGGAACCTTCCGATCGGCTATATCTGTGCTTGTGGAATTCTGAAAGAGAGTATGTGAAAAAGTCCGGAGCATCCGAGTCGAGCCTGGGGCGAGAGACAATATAGGGAATTTTGCCCATCTAAGAAATTAGTGACTTGTGCTGACAAGAAAACTGAGCTTTCATTGTACACGCTTTTCTTATCCACATCTCATGCCGTTCAATGAGGAAATATGTAGATAAACTCTTCACTTGTTCCTATAAGGCAGCTTGTTCTTGCTCTATTGTTGCTTGGACATCCTCACGAGAACTGCCCTGCTAGCCTCGATTGATATGAACGGACTCTCGAGTGGATAGGGACTGGGAATTGTAGTGAGGTCAATGGCATAATGAGTTGATGTCCAAATACGTTTGAGGACGATGTAGCTTTAAGAACTTACCCTGAAATCTGGCGGAGAATGTCGAGGATCTCTGTCTGCTGCTGGGCAAGAACCCCGTTGTTGTTGTGGAGTACCTGAAGCTCATCACTGAGAAGTTCAGGCTGCTTTAGAGTCTTCTACACCATAGGAAGTGAAGAAACGCGACTCGTTGTGATAACTATGTCCGCTGAAACCTGGCACCGGCTGGCAAGAGTGCTCACCTAGCAACGGATAACCAACAAGCGCAGCTGGTTTGAAGTTTTACGCCAGCCACCAATCGCCAGTGAGCGCGAGCATCTTGCGAAGCTTGGAGCCTCAGTCATTGGCGTTGTCAACGATGGCAACGAAGCGCTCGTAAAAAGAGGAAGCTGATAAAAACGCCCACAACAAAGCCACGCCATGTAAAGGTTGAGCCTGGAGCTCTTGTTTCATCGCTGAAAGAGAAAGGAGGATTTACCTATCCCTTTGACAGTCCTAAGGTAACACTTAGGTCATAAGCAAGGATTTAATCTGACTAGAAATAGGTAATTAAAGGGCACATTAGACCTCATACAAATTCATATAGCAACATAAGTCCTTCTTAATCCGCCCTTCCCATCAACTGCTAAACACTGAACTCAAGGAACACCGCCAAAGTCCCCCGTCACAGCGGTGCCTCAACAATCCTCACTACATCCACGATGACCTTTATATAACGCAATAATCTTTACCTTTCCCCATCGGCCGCGTGACCTAATGCCAAGGCGTTAGATTTCGGTTCACCGACTTCGGATTTCTCCAGTTGCTAGCGCTGCAGGAGACGGGATGGGGCGACTCTTCCCTAAATCTACATCTGTTACCAACTTGCATCAACAAGCAAGAGCCGCGGAAGCAGAACCTTGAAAGGTCCAGGACTAAGGAAAGTAAAAATTTGGATCCTGGCTCCAACAAACCCATTTAGTCTGCCTTGACAGGCCATTCAACTATTCTTAATAGTCTACCATCAACTCTGAGGGCCCTGATCAATCTGCTCATCTCTTTAAGTACTATAAGCCTTTAAAAAAAGTTATAGAATATTAGAATTCTCCAGGACTAAGAATACACATAAGTAGTAGTAATTGTTCAAGGCCCAAGAGAGCTAAATAAGAATTTAATAAGAGTTTCTTTATTATACCTTAAGTCATCCTTTAATCCTATAGATGTTAGACACTTATGATTTTACTGCTAGTATAATCCCTTTTGGTGCCCCCCTTAGGGCCACTTCACTTTCCTCTTCGTTCTTCTCGTCTCTACACCTTGCCCCATTTCAAGCATCCCTCATACCACATTTATCGAAAGCCAGTACTATGCTCAGCTCAATTCTTTCCCGGTCCTATCGCTCACAGAACAGCGTCCAAGTTCCCTGTACCCCACTCTGCAGTAGGCCTTCCAAAATCTCCACGTATCCACTATCACCCATATATATTGTAATATTTTCTTCCTCCCCCATCGGCCGCGTGGCCTAATGGCTAAGGCGCTAGATTTCGGTTCACCGACTTCAAATTCTCTAGAGATTCCAGTTTCGAATACTGGCGTGGTCGGACTCTTTTGCTTTTTTGCCGTTCGCAAGAGTTGAGCTGGACTGTTTGCCCGTCTCGTGGATGGTGGTGGTGTTGAACATTCGTGAGATTGCGGACATGAGTCGCGCTAGGTGACATGGTCTCCGCTATGGTGGTTGGTTGGGTCTTCATAATCTGGAGATGTTGAGTTGCCTTGATCATCAGAAAACATTGCTGTTCTACCTAATGAGTGTGACTTGTCATTTGCTGTCTGTTATTTTGTGAGGGTCCACGACCTCTCACCGGAGTTGATTGTGATCCCGCGGATTCTAAAACATCATGGTACTTCTGCCGTGGTTAGTGTGCAATTACCTATAAACACCGGACTATACAGTCTGGAAAAACAGTATCGTTCAGCTAGCCTGTGGTTTGACTCGCTCGATTCAATATCACCGGGGACGTCTCTCCGCCCTAGCGTCCTTCACATGCTCGCATCTAGATTATCCAGTGCAACCACCCCACACACATCACACTCGTTCCAAATAGTTCATGTGAATGTCTCGATTTAGCAAACAGTCTTAATGACGTTACCGTAACACATCTATCCCCCAATGCAACATCGTGTCTCGCGAACTAACCCAATGCTTCGTGTTCGCCATGCAATGCTACGTTAATCCAACCCAACTCCAAACGATCATGCACCCCACCATGTCCTGAGATGCTACTAACACAACGCGAGGGGTCTCGCTACCTGTCGACATGAGTCGGTCAACTCTAGATGGCCTTGTCCGTCTCTTCATCTCCTGTCTGTCTACCGCAGCCCCTTCTATCCGGCTCAGTCCCAAAGCATCCAATTTGCTCGTTCTGGTCGGAAAGGGCTTCTACTGCCGCTGCTTTGTGAGTGCTTGGTGGCTTGCGTCTCGTACGGCCCGGGGTCACTCGCGTCTGTATCCTCTTGACCGCCGTCGCTGGAATGATACGCCTCGCTCGTTTCTAAGTCCTCTGCATGCGATGTGAAAGTACCTTTCGAGCCCCTCGATTGCCAGGTATGGTCAGACCAAGGGTCCGAGGTTGCCGTCCCGGATTCCTCAAACAGCACATCGTGAGTTCTGGGGCCTAATTTGTCTCGCTCCTGTGGCCGAACCGGCGGCGTCAAGGGTTTCGAAAAGTCAATCACCGGACCGCCATCGTCGATTTCAGCCAGATTTGTGTGCAGCCCTCGCGCGTGCATGTGAATCTGACTTCGAGATGCCCGTTTTAATCGAGGCTTGCGCAGCGCAACAGGAGATGCGGCTCGACTCCTGCGCGATTGCATCTCAAGAAGCTCTTCTTGCTCCGTCTCGTCGTCAGTGATGGCACTATCAAGAAGAATCCAGCGGTCAGGGCCAACTTGAAGGCTACCCCCGGACCGCCGACGATGACGCTTGTGTGGCTTCATCTCTAGGCTAGGTCCCATCATCGAACTGCTCATGAGAGAAGGTTCTGGGCCTTTGACCTGGAAACTTCCCTGACCGACGTTCAGCCGTCGCAGATCTCGCTGGCTTTCTGAGAAGACGACTCGGGCTCGTAGCCGATGAACAGCACGATCTAGTGCTAGTTCGATGGCGCACCGGTCGCGTACTCGGCTGAGTTTGGGCCACGTAGCGCGCTCGCCGAGTAGACAGGCCCGAATCATGAATTCGCTGGTGGGATTTCGCATCAACCGCGGTAAGTCGTTCATGTTGACTTCGGGTAGGATGTTGATATCACCCGAGTACTTTTGACTAAGGATGCTGCGGAACTTGGTCACCAGGTTGGGCATAATACCAAGCTCTGCCAGGAAGTGCAACCGATGCAGTGCCTCATCCTTGGCTAGGGACGTGAGAGTGTGAACCCAGTCAAAGTCGTCGGTGCGGGTTGGCCGGGCACGCTCAGTGCGCCCGTCTGGTGATAGATGGTCGTCCTTGGAAAGAAAGGGTACGACGTGGGGATTCACCTGCGACACGATGAAGTGATTGACGTTGAACAGCTCAGAGAGGCGGGTCATGGGCAAGTCATTATCCACGGAACCGTCAATCCAGCGCTGGGGAGATGGGTTCCATGGTAAATGATCTCCCGTGGCCGGGTCCTTGACCAGTAAAGGCGAGGCGCTGAAAACGAGAGGAACCGAGCACGATGCTGCGACGGCGGACCAGATCATGACGTTGGGCGCAGTGACGTAGTTGAGAAGTCGAGGGAGTTCGTAAACAGAGGCTGTGGAGACGCAGATGTTGAGGATGCGGCGAGTACGATTGTAGGCCTCTTGGAACGTCATGTCGTTGGTGAGATTTCTCATGACCTTGGTGAGGTGCTTAATGTCGGACCAGTTGCCCTCAGTCAGCAAGCGGCGCAGGTTGTTCCAGACGCCGTCTAGGCCGCCTTCTTCATCGAAGACGGCTAGGTCTCCGTAGGGAAATTCCTTGATCAGGAGTGGGATCTCCTCGTCGGTTCGCGTGCACATGGCGGCGCAGACAATGCTGCCAGCGCTGGCGCCTGAAATAATTCTAGGCAGGAGATGTGCCTCGAACAAGGACTTTAGCACGCCAATGTGGGACATGCCAAAGGTGCCACCACCCGACAAGAGAAGCGCACTCCGGCCGTAGCTCTGGCGGGCGAAGAGAATGCCGTCAAGGAGGTCGCGGTGCTCGATGCCGTGGTCTAGGCGGCTCTGCGTAACGACAGCCTCGATGGTCTGGATGGTGGACTTGACATAGCGTTCGATGAGATGCTTGGTCCCTGAGTGGGAATGTCGGTACAGGTCGACGTTGTCCATGCCACCGAGATCTCGAGACAGGGCAGTGCGAATGAGATGCATCATGGACTGGATGTCGCAGTTGGCTCGGGCCTCGTCGAGGGCTTTGAGGCGCTCCTCAATCAGGTCGGGGTTGTAGTCGCCGGTCGAGGAGTCTTGTTTCCATTCTTCGTTTCCGTCGAGGATGTCAAGTTCCTGGGCAGCTGAATCCCACTGGGACCGAGTTTCGGCCTTGATTCGTCAGTATTTCCATATGTTGAGGGCGAGAGGAGTGGAGGGCATACCTGTTGTAGCCGGGCGCATAGGATCTGGCGTCTCTCCTCTGCGACCCTCTTCTGTTCTCGCTCTTGCTCCGTCAAACCATCCTTGCACCATAGCAATGTGTTGTTGACATCTTTGATCGTCTTGTGAAGAGTGGCGACGACGCCTGGGGCGGGAGTGGGCTTGGAGCTTGAGGGCGGCCGTTTGGCTTTCGTGTTTGGCTTCACGGTGGACTTTGTCGATTTTGCGTGGAGGGCCGGGACTGGATGGGCCTGAAGAAGGATGTCGGCCATGGCGAAGTCGCAACGAAGGGCGGTGAATGTGTGTGTGTGCGGTAGACGCGTGGAGGAGGACGTCTGCAAGGGCGAGGTGGGAGCGCATTACCTCATGGCGGAGGAGCGGATGGGTGTGGGGGGTAGTTAGGAGAGGATTCGGACGGAGAAGTTTATTTGGAGAAAGGTCGATTGAGTTTGAAGGTGTTTAGTCGGAGGATGTTGCAGTTTGCGAGGAGTAGCGGGTTGTAAGATGGCTAGAGAGGTTATAGGAGAAGGATTGAGTGTATTAGGGGGGGATAGGGACGAAGGATGGTGGTGGTTGAGGTTCGGGAGAGAAGGACGCCGAGAAGCCGATGTGGAAGTGGAAGTGGAAGTGGAAGTGGAAGTGGAAGTGGAAGTGGAAGTGGAAGTGGATGTGGAAGTGGATGTGGAAGTGGATGTGGGAGTGGATGTGGGAGTGGATGACGTTGGAAGTCGCTCAGCTGGTTCCGTTGTGTCTCAGCCAGACAGATAGACAAGCAGCAACACGGCAACACAGCAGCAAGGAGGGACTCTGCCTTGTGAAAAGCGCCTACGAAGTAGTCTACAAGGACCAACTTACAGCATTCGACTTCCCCTGAGGTTGCGGATTCCTGGCCGAATTGACAATCTGACAAAGGCCCATGACCAAATCGCGTTTGTGGGGTGTGTGCACCATCCCCGCCCGTCCTTGCATCCGTCCTGTCCTCTTTTTTCCCCGCCATTTCGCTCGCCCGTGGGGAAGATTCACCAAACTCCCTGTCCCCTTCAGCGCATCTGACCCTGTTTGGGGGGTGCTACACCGCCCCGCGCCGCCAATCACGCCGCTGGAGAGCCCAGCCCTGGCAGCTCTGACGCAACCACTACAGGGGCACGTGGGCCACCTTGCTGGGTGCTCCGTCGTCGGTAGCGGGCCCCCTCCAAAGGAAGGTTGCCAGGGCCTTGCTGTGCGAACAGGTACCGCTTCGGCTACGACGCACCGAGGCGGTACCTACGGATGGAGCACGATGTTGGGAATAGGAATGAAAAGACTTTTCTCCTCTGTCCCGTCCCGTCCTGGTTTGCTTGTGCCCTTTCACATGTCACTGCCCGACGTGACCCATGCTATGGCTTCATCTTCCGCTGCTTTGCCTGTCCGTCCCCATGCCCATCCACTTTATCACTTGCATCCTCTCAGCCTGAATGGCGCCCATTCTGCTCTTGATCCTCCTCACAAGAACTCAGCCAGTGCTTGGCCTGCGTCTTGTCTGTCTCCTCCGCGCGGGGCCGGCCCGAAACTTCGGCTCCCCGCAAGGACCGCCCGTATGTAATCCGGGGTCCCCACCCGACCATCTCGTGGCTCAGATGTGGATGGACGGAGGGATGAGATGAGGAGCAAGATGGGCAAATGGGGTTGCACAGCGGGAAAAGGTGGTCTGATGCCCTCCGCTTCCGCCCTCCGCCTCCGCCCTCTTTGCCGCCGTATTCCTGGTGCGTGACGCAGTCTGTTTGGCCTGTGATACGTGATAGATCAGGCTGTGAAGGTGTGAAGGTGTGAAGCAATGAAGCAATGAAGCAATGAAGGGGTCATTATTGTCCGTCTGCCTGTTTGCCTTGCCTCCTTTGTCTAATTAGTGCCGGTATTTTCTTTCTCTGCTGTAGACTACTGTCTTCCTCCCTCTACCACGTACGTTTGGTTGTGTCTCTGTCTGGCTCGCCCTCGGTATCTGACTTGACCTTGGTGTCTGTCTTGTGCTGTACGTATGCCTGCCTGTCTGACTTGGGCGCGTCTTGCTATTCCCCCCTCTTGTTAATCCCTCTTGTTGCACATGTAATACCACAAGCCCAAGCGTAGCAATGACGCTGACCAAGGTAAAGGGCTTCCACTCGGATACAAGCCTTCCAGCCTCTTCTTGCTGACTTGCATACTGTACCACTCCCATATTCCGATCCCACACTGCAAATACTCCAAGTCTATGTATTCCACGTTAATAAAACCCGCTGCTAGCTAAAAAGAATATTCGAGCTCCCGATTACTTGTATTCCAGCTCCCATTGCCCCCACTCGAAAATAGTTGAGTGTCGCATTCGTCACACCCTTACATGCTAACCCCACGCACAACTTCGTGTAGGGCTGTACTACCGTAGAAACCTAAGGAAACCATTCACACTTGAGCTCCAGCTCCTCAGTCCCTGTGATTTCTCCAAGTAATAATATCAGCTAATAGGTTAATAAGGTCGGCGACGTAGGGGTGCTTCTCGTGGCTTGTACGACGAGGCGGTTTTGGCGACAAGCCAAGATTTGGTGGTTGACCAAGCGCAAAAACATCGACTGGTAGCGTTCTACATCGATACGTAGAACATGGCATATCCTAGCCCAGTGTTGCCATGCTTTGACATTCATTCCAACGGCGAAAAGAGGGATGTAATTGTGTGGAATGACGGTATACTAGCCTGGTCCACTTTCACCTGTGGCAGGGAGATGCGTCTCATTGAGTAGCAAGCAATATAATCGCTGGAAAACTAGGTTATTTGAGCTAGCTCAAATAGATAGACTAGAACACTAATTACAGGTAGTTGGTAGGTGGCCTATGGTCGCTGGGTTCCTCAAAGTAGGGTATGGGAGGCCACTGTTGGAGCAGCGATCCGGGTTCTTCAGGTATTACTCGGCGGTTGCTCACCTTAGAGCGGCGAAACACAGATCTGCATAGTAAAGTAGAAACGGACATGGATTTTGATTAGAGACTTTGGTACATCTTACAGGGCCAAAGAACATTTCTCCTTCGTTGTCCTGCACAAATTATGAAAGTGCGGGTGGAATAATCGTAGGTTTATTGAGACACACTACCCACGGAGTTCGGGGGCGGACGAATTCCCAACTCTTGCGCAGCTTCGTGTGCGAACACCATGCACGGATACAAAATGAGACAACGTCATGAACAGTGAACTCTTTTACCAGTATTCAACTTTGATGAGGGAGGGTGGTTGACCAAATTACCACATTTTAAACCTTTTTGCATGAGTGGAAAAATAGGTCATCCTGACACTGGTATTAATTAATGCCTTGCTTTCTTGCTTGCTTACTTGCTTACTCTCCCGTGCACCACAGATCCTTGCTCTACCCGTCATCAATGCCACAGTCTCTGCATCCTGCAAAGTTAAACCTCCCGCGAAATCCGATGCTATGCGGTGCTCAACACGAGCTCATCCAGATGCAAGACGGCTCAACACCCGTCGCAAGCCTCACCGGGGCAGCGCCATCGGTATTTATCCCAGCCCCCGACATGCCTGCGAGCAGCCCAACTGCCGGACGGCTATGAGACACACCGGGCGGGAAGCACAGCAACAACGCAGTGTTACGATGCGAAGAGAACGATGCCTTCTCCGAACGGGCGGGGGTTACGTGATGGTGACGCTATGCAGGCCTGCGACTGTCCAGACAATGAGCGTTCCTGGCGTGTTTCCCCGCATCGCCACCATACCTTGACGGAACGTTTGTCAGTCGAGTTGTCATGGATGACGTTGATGTTGACCAACGACGACGGAGCGTGACTGCGTGAGGGGTCTTGGTTCGACGCGTCATGTCGTTCGGTTTCGGGCGAGGGAATGGATTTAATCCTTTCGTCTCCCCCATATTTGAACTTGGCTGCAAGGCCTTTTTTGTTCACTTCTCCTACATTGCACGTCTTGCAAGTTAACGAGGTCCGAATATCGTCGACTACGAACAATCATGATTGCATCACACACTCACGGCGGCGTCGGGCCCATCCCCACTGTCATCCGTATGAATACCCCGAGCATCAGCTAACACTGCGACGACACACCAATGCTGACTACTTCCAGCCGAACCAGCTCACTATCAGGAAGCCAGCCATGATGGAGTTCGAACTCTCTGGGTCGTCTTCGTACTGATGGTCCTCGCGTCGGCGGGTTTTTCGCTGCTGTCTTGGAACATCCCGGTGTCACGCCGCATCTTCCATGTCATCACCACCTTGACCACGCTCATCTCTGCCATTGCCTACTTTGGCATGGCATCGGGTCACGCGTCCGCATACAACTGCACCTCGAAAGCCGACCACCACAAGCACATCCCCGACACGTACCACGATGTCTGTCGCCAGGTTCTTTGGGCCCGTTACGTCGACTGGGCTCTTACGTTCCCTCTCATCGTCTTTGAGCTGTTCATCTTTGCTGGAATTGACGGAGCTCACACCCTCATGGCTGTCGTTGCCAACTTGATCATGGTGCTTGCGGGTTTGTTCTCTGCCTTTGGACACGTCCACACGGCTCAGAAATGGGGATGGTATGCCATCAGCGCTATTGCCTACCTGTTCGTCATCTGGCATGTCGCCATCCAGGGCACTCGAGTTGGCAACAACAGGGACAACGGCGTCACGAAGCTGTTTGGTTCGCTGTCCGCCTACATTGCTGTTCTCTGGGCTATCTACCTCGTGTAAGTCTTTCCATCTTTGTCTAGTATCTCATCGCTGACCAACAATAGTGTCTGGGGTGTTTCTGCCGGTGCGAAGAAGACCAGTGTCGACACGGAAATCATCATCTATGCTGTGCTCGATGTCCTGAGCAAGGCGGTCTTAGGTGTCTGGCTGCTGTTTGCTTCACGCAAGCACCGTGACACCACCCCCGAGGTGGGAGGATATTGGTCCCACGGTTTCGGCGGTGAGGGTCGGATTCGACTTGCCCAGAACGGCGACGATGCCTAAACTGGACAGACAATTAAGTGAAGTCGTTTGAAGTCATCGGCTTGACTTCAATGACTGGTGGATGTCATGAAGGGTGGAAAATGTACTCGGAGGAAGATTGCATTGGAGAAGAATCCATCATCGGAGTAATGTAGGAAAACATTGTTAGGGCATTGTTATTGCCGGACACATTTCACAGAAAAAACTTTGCATTATTTAGGCACAATGGACTATGATGGATTGATATACGTGATAAGTAGATGAATTGATGCAATGCGCACGGTTGACTGCCAACGGTTAGCAAAACAGATTGGACCAGCCGCAGCATCGTCACCTCCATGTTAAATGCCTCATTAGTTCGGCTTATTTTAGCTTTAAAGTTTGACAGCCCTGGCATGTCCATACGCGTCCTCAAGGGGTTTGTAACTTCGCTTGTGGCTCAAGCCCGGTATTTTAATATAAGGATTAAGACCCAAGGAACTATAGTAGCGACGCTGTCCTGGTCAGTTGGAGCTTTGGGATCAATACACCCACACAAACCGAACCCGAACCATCAAGGTCGCACAGCACGCAAGCGTTGTACTCGATTACCGCATGTGTCGCATTGCCGTGGATCACAAAATTGCAACACGAGGTGGGGCGATCAGCAGATGTTTAAATGCACAAGCTTGAACACGGCAACTCCACAAGCCGCTAGAGTGTGTCCCGTCGTTCCCGTGTGCGCCGGCATTTCGAGCCGAGCTTTAGTTCCTAGCCAAGGATGAATGAAGAAGATCAAGTGATTCGTGGCTTCGCGGGGGCTTGGATGGAGAAGTGAGATTGTTCGATGTCCGGAAGCGTGGGCTTGAGAGCCGCGTCAGTTTTCGATTGCAAGAGGGGACAGGGAAATAAGCTTCAGTACCCATTTAGTATGTAATCCCTCCAGCCCTTAATAACATGGTCGATCCCAAACGGATGCTAGACTACGAATACGGGGTAATTACTCCTTGCTTTGAGTGATCAGCATGGACTACACAGATTAGGCCTCTTGTCTCACACTCACGGGCTGACTCCGAAGCCACTGAGCCGCATCACCCAATGCCCTCCGCCACTGATGTAAGCCGAGTCGCACCGACTCGTAAGACATATTCGTTCGCTAGGCCCTTTACGAAGTCATAAAACTCTCCCGAACCGCCCATCCCGATTGCCAAAGATCTTACCAGATGAGGGTGTCTGCGACTTTATGCCTAATTCCCAAAGCCGCATCTCCCCTGCCCGAGCGCTCCACTCGGCCGGTCCGCGCCCACATTCGCCCGGTCCGCGCCCACATTCGCCCGGTCCACTTGCATGCAGATCGGAGATCCCGGCTTCCCCCCCCCCCCGGAGCAGCTGAATATCCCGATTTCTCTTGACGGAAGCTGCCGAGGCGTATGGCGCTGCCAAGCACCAACCGAAATGTCCCTTCGGCCGCTGCGACGACAACTCGTGCAGGGCGAGGATGTTGGCTCGGACCATGCCGCCCGGGGCTACAAGCTGTCACAGCATATTGTAGCGGCACTAAGGGAGCTGATCCCGTCCCGTGTCTCACTTCCTAGTTGCTCCTCTTCTTCTTGATTGAGGATAGCCAGCGAAGGTAGTCATAGAATGCCGTGGACGATCACACTGCCGCGGGAACATCCCCGTCGAATCAACTCGCGTCCGTGTCTTGGTTGCGCTAGTATCCTCCTCGGCTTTGACCATCCCTCAACGTACCGGCATCCCCCATGTTGCGATACGTAGTGATGGCCTGCAAACAGACCAGGATCGTTGCTATATAGATCGTCCTTGCCACTGTTGTTCAACCCGATCATGCCCTCTCATCCCATCTGCGTTTGATAGAAACAGGCTCGCAAAGATGCTGTGGCTCCGTTCGATTGTCCTCCCAGTGCTCTTCTCTCTCGTTAGTGGCGCGGCCATTGAACGGGCGAAGACCAAGAATGAGACTGAGGTATATGACGCAATCATCGTCGGAGGCGGTCCTGCTGGTCTCAGTGCCTTGAGCGGACTGGCTCGTGTGCGCCGCAATGTTCTTCTGATCGACTCTGGCGAGTATCGGAACGCCCCTACTCGCCATATGCACGATGTGCTCGGCTTCGACGGTACGTTATGCCTTCATAAATTTCAACAAGCCTCCCCTGGACATACCCTAATTTGGCACAGGTGTGACCCCTGCCTACTACAGATGGGCAGCTCGCAAGCAACTCTCACACTACGACACTGTTTCCATGACCAACGGCACCGTCACCAATATCAAGCCTGAGAAGAACAACACCGAGTTCTCCGTGACGGCAATCCTTCCCGGAGACAAAAAGGAGACGCTGACGGCGCGCAAAATCATCCTCGCCACTGGTCTGCGCGACATCCTCCCCAAGACGCCCGGGATCCGAGCCAACTGGGGCATGGGCATCTACTGGTGTCCGTGGTGCGACGGCCACGAGCACGCCGACCAGCCGCTGGGCCTGCTGGCGTCTCTCGACCAGATCCCCGGCATGGTCCGCGAGATATTGACGCTGAACAAGGACATTGTGGCCTTCGTCAACGGCTCCGACACCCCCGAGCTGCGCGCTGCGACGGAGAAGCAGAGCCCGGAGTGGCAGACGTACCTGAAGATCCACAACGTCACGGTTGAGAACCGCACCATCTCCAATGTCAAGCGTCTCAAGGACGGATCTGACAAGGACGCGGATCCTAGCCTGCCGAGCGTCGCAGAGGTCGACTTGTTCAGTGTCGAGTTTCCCAAGGGACCGCCTGTTCAGCGAGCGGCGTTCCTGGCTAGCTTCCCTAACGAGCAGAGATCCAAAGTGGGAGAGAAGATGGGCGTCGATTTGTACAAAGGACGACTCGCTGCGGATGGAGCGAATGGCCTGGTAACCAACATCCCCGGCGTGTACGCCATCGGAGATGCCAACTCGGACAACGTGACGAACGTTCCTCACGCCCTCTTCAGTGGAAAGAGGACGGCAGTGTTCCTACATGGTAAGTTATCCTAGCCCAACTTGCATGTTTGTGTACTAACGTTCATGAAGTGAGACTCGAGCGTGAGAACGCCGTGGAGGAGTTGGCTGAAGCCAACAAGAATGACGAAGACGAGAAGAGAGATGTTCTGGATGAGCGAGCTATCTGGGAGCAAATGAACGGCAAGCGTGGAGAGATCCTTTACGCCGGCGAATATGAGCAATAAGCAATTGAGAAAAAGTAAAGCAACGGAGTTGAGCTCTTCACATTAATGATTCAGCATATGGTTACATAGTTAGAGACATAGCGAAACAGGATAAATTCTTCAGTCTGGCTTTGATGCTGCCTCCTTGAACCTTTAGCTCTCTAGCATCCCAGTCAACTGCTTGTGACGCGTCAAAGCCTCATCGAAAGAGGCAATGTTGTTGACACCACCCTCCGCAAACTTGTCATAGATCGCAGCCACGCTTCTTGACACAAGGGGCAGTTCCTCCTGCCACTCCTCCCATTCCCATTTGACAGTCTCAAGTTGATTGGTCTCGAAATCGTCAACTTCAATCGTCACAGGTCCGCTGTACGCATTCGCATGCAGGGCCGTTCCATCCTGCGCCACCAGACGGATCTCTCCCTTCTCGCCGTTGATGGTCCAGACCAACGCCGGGTCGCCGCGGAACGGCTGGCCGCGTCGGAAGCGGAGGAGGACGCTGGCTCCCTCCTGGGCAGTCGAGGAGGCGGAGAGGGTGCCGGCTGAGAATACTAAGTCTGGGACGTCTGACTTGACCGTCTCGATGACTTTGTTTGTAGCGGGATCACGAATTCCCACGTTGGGTCTCTGCACCTGGACGCGAGTCCTGAAGTCACTGATTTCGCCCAACACGTGCTGGACCTGGTCAAATACTAAACTTGTGTTAGAAACGGCAATTCATGGCTTGGTCTCAAACTCACTGTGCCCAAGGCCAATGGTAACGATATTGCCTCCAATCGCGCGATCGGTGAAGTACTTCAACCCAGTAGGCAGCAAATCGCGATCCATCGAGCCGCCAGCTGCATAGACTTCGCTGCTCAGGACATTGCCAATGCGTCCCTGGTGCAGCAAGTCACGGAGCTTAACGACGGCTGGGGCAAAGCGGCCTTGAAGACCAACAAGGGTGCGACTCCCGCTTTCTTTCGCCGAGCGCGAGAGTTCCTCGGCATGTGCGTTGTCCTGGGCGAGCGGCCACTCAACATAGACCGTCTTCCCGGCCTTGACGCTGGGCAAAGCCGTTGAATGGTGGACATCGACGCGGGTGCACACGACGACGAGTTCGACGTCCTTGTCCTTCGCTAGGGACTCGGGATCTCCGTAGGCCTTGGTTTCTTTTGAGAGGTTGAAATGCGCAATGGCATTTTGAGCGGCCTCGACGCTCGTGTTGCAAAGAGCTACGATCTCATATTTTGAGCGGCCGCGTGATGACAGGAGATACGGAAGATGCGCAATGCTCGCCCATGAGGTTTTGGCCGAAGCCGAGAGGCCGACGAGAGCGGTGCGAACAGGAGCCATCTTTTTTTCTGGGCTTTCAAGGCCAGATAGGAATGATGAATTGTGAATTCAATGTTTGGTACTTGGGTGGATATCTCGAGCTTATGAGGACTGGATTATGAGGGAGAGAGAGAGGATGATGCCATTGCATGTGTGATTTCTAATCAAGCATTTGTCAGACAGTAGTTACCTTCATTGACACCACCCGGCTTGGTGCAGCTTGTATCTTGGCACCCAATTGGAAGAAGGATATTATAAAGTGACTTAGAATTTACATGTGGTTTCATCTTTTTATGTGAGCAGACATGAAAATGTTTGTGGCAGTGGTCTGCGTTCCTATGCGGTTCGCTAGCATCTCGAGTTTTCGACAGTGCAAGTGACTTACATCATTGACGAGCTACCTAGTTGTCAACCTTTACTATTGTTTCTCTCTATTGCTTGTTTTGGATGAGGTGCTCACTATAGTCTTCGAGTCTTTTTTTATCGGGTTAGACTTGAATAAATGAACTATGTCTTATATCTCGGACTTGTCAAGAAACCCTTCTCTCAGGGGCCGCACCGTCATCACCTCAACTCACATACGACCATTATAAACAATCACATCGAGAACAGGATACATTTTAGATGAAAAAGGAGGGCGGAGTCCTTGGAAATATGATCTAAAAGCTATGATGGGTCATGCTCCTGGCGTTTACACTCGTGTAGACGCTCCTCATTACTCCTGATGTTTCTTCAAAACATCCACCAACGCCTGTTGTTCCCCAATGCCACTCTGCAGTCCCTGAATTGTCTTCAGCAACCCTGGAATGATTGTACCAAGGACGTCGTTGTTCAAGCCATCAAGCTTCTTCTCGAGCGCGATGTTGAGGGTGTGAGCTTGCTCGAGTGCCTTGTGATCCTGAGCGTCATGCTCTTGAGCTTTCTTCCAAGCGTCATAGTCCTTCTTCTTCTCCGCGTCCAGCTCCGATGCAAGTTTCGCCTCAGCCGCCTGGGCCGTGGTCAAGTTCTTCTCCAGACCCAGGACCTTGCTCTGAAGATCTTGTTCCTTCTTTTCCGCTTGGGCGAGAGTGGTCTTCAGCTGCTGGACAGTCCGTTCAGCCTCTGCCTTCGCGCTCTGGAGCCGAGAGATTTCAGCCTTGTCTTTCTGGTCCTGGGCTTGAAGGTCCTTGTAGAGCTTTTCGAGTTGCGCATACGACTGAAGGGGGTGCATCATGCCATCAACCGCAACGCGACCGTCACCCAGAATGTAGTAGTAGCTATCATCCGAGGCGATGGCATCTCTGATATGGCCGTAGTCATGGACTTGTATCCATTCGTTCTGATGTCCCAGAAACCGGAAAAGCTTTCCGTCCGTATGAAGCTTGTAGAGGAAATCCTTTGTTCCAGCAATGGCAGTGAGGTTATCTGGGCCGGAGACAGATGACCAGCGCTGGTTGTAGGGATAGGTGTAGTCCCATCTCCAGATGGACCCGTCCTGGTCTCTCCTGTAGAGCGCCCCATTGGCCCAAGCCAACTGCACTGCAGTCTTGGAGTTGTCGATGGCTGTGTACCCCATGGTGAAGTGTGCAAAGATTGAAGATTAAAGTGTTGAGAATGTGTTTGGCAAGTTTATTTGGGGTTTGTCTTCGAGGAGCTTTGTTTTCTTGTAGGCTTAGGTGGTAGAAGGATGTCCTTATATAGATGTTCGAGAGCTAGAATGCCTTTATGAAAATAATACCATGACGGAATTTTTGTGTTAGGGAAAAGCCCAATACCGGTACGAAGATACATAAATTGACCCTTGCGTTCATCAAGGTTACTCCAATTACTAGCATTGCAAATTGGTCAAGCATGATGAGGTGTAAATTCTCCCATGTTGGCTTCTGGATCAGGACAAGCTTCCAATTTAATTGTGAGCTGAACTGGACATGACTTCGCAATTCACATACTATTGGTCAAGCCACAAGGAAATGGTGAGCTGACTCGGCGTCAAGCACGCGACTGATTGGTCCTGAGTAAATGGCTCCGACTTTCTAGGTAATTTTGACTGCGGAGCTATTAGGATGCGCATCTGACGCTGGTATCCGCTTAGAGACCGTCAGTCAGCTTCAGCTGCTTACAGTCACGCCACTAAAAATAAGCCAGCACAGGTATTGGGAAAATCTAATACCTCTATGGGAAATGTGTTCTACGGTCAGATCATGAGCAAACCGAGGGGTTGGCGACATGGACGAATGCTATCCCTGGGTAGGTCACTCTCGGCCATGAGGGAGGTAAAATGCCGCCAAAAGATCTCTCAACTGTTGAAACGAAGGGAGCCATCCCCGAATACTCCACAAGGAGGGAATACTCGGCAGTTTTCACCCATTGACTGGCCTGCCAGAATTGTACGCGCCCCTCCCGTCGTTGGACTTGCTATGGTCTATGACACTAGACAGCACCTGCATGCGAGCTGAAAGCTGAAACGCATGTGCTCAAGAACTCCTAGCAAATCGAAGAGTAGCATCCGGAACTTCCGGCGTGCTTAACTCGACGATGTGTCCTCTATCCACTGGCGAATGCGAGCCCACTATGTGAAGCTTTGCCCGAGCCGCTGTTACCACGCCAGTTGCACGGCTGTTCTAGATTACAGCGACGTCAGCTGGGTGTGCTTCTCCTGACCACCATTAGACTAGCAATTGTAGTACTTCGAAACCTAACTGCGGGGAAATAGGCGTGTGGACGAGCTGTTGGAGGGGGACTGCTGAGTGATGCATAATAATGATGTTTCGTATCGCGTAAAGCTAAATATGAAGCTCAGTTACAACAAACGTTGGGGAGATGGATGGCCATTCTCCAGTTCAACTCAGCTTCTACCACGAGCTTGCCTTGTGCAAGAGCGTGATCTCTCTCTTGTCAAATACTTCATTTCATTGACTAAGTATATTAGGAGTACAGTAGATACCCTGTTCCTCATATCCATGGATCTCTAGGCAGGTGTTAGGTAGGGCTTAGGTAGCTTTGGCAGGGCTGGGTGAGTTGCGTCGGAGTAGGTCCCCATAAAAGACGCGATGCATCTCATTGGGAATCGTCGGGAATCGTATGGCAAAACAGATCAATTAATACCAATTCTAGCGAAACACTCAGCATGTCAAGTCTACAGAAGTATATAAATACTTTCGCAGCTTTATAATGGTAATTGATTTAATAAATTCGATGGATTAGTCCCGAGATGAGCAAGTTGCTTGTCGTTCTCGTCGTCCGCGAGCTGGCTGAGAGATGCCAGGCATCGCCAATCATCAATACCTCTAACCCGAGTTATTGTAAATCCGAGCTGCTGAGAGAGAAAGCAGGATTTGTCACCGATATTTCAGACAAGCTGCTCGCGCGAAGCACTGAGATGGGCAGTCATGCTTTGTATCATGGACTATGACAACAGTACCTTTATGATCGTGCCAAAATCTTCTTCATTCTGGAGCGGAGGCTACCCACTTGTGGCTTATTACGCTATATCTTCCACAACCATTTCTTGTGCCGCAAATGCGCGCCATAATTGAGTGGTGTGTGATCTGGGTTTTGTCCCGTTGGAATTACTTTTTGTTTAGCTCGCCCTGGCTATCTTTGAATTAGCCAATTGGTGCTTCATTACTTCAGTACAGGAGAACACTTTTAGTGACGAAGATCAATCCGACTGCGAAGAGCCTTCAGAGGATACTAGTGAATAGATTCTTACGATTATAGGGTTTTATATGCGGAATTGGAATGTTTTGCCACGTCACAGCGAGACTATCACCAGGTTCAGTAGCATCACAGGGCTGCTCCGCCCGTTTATCTGCCGAAATCCGTCGTCTTTAACCTTCCTCAATCAGTCTTGGTCCCCAAATTCCCCAGGGCTATCCTAGATGATACATTTACCTTTCTTTTAGTCATATTAGATGAGACATTTCCTATCTATTCCCAGGGATCAAATCATATACCTTAAGACATTCCTTTCCCATTAGGATAAGTAGAAATCAAGAATTTTTCATCATTCTAATATCCGCATCATCGTATGCGACAGAGACAGACGGCTGATGGTGGGAAAGTTGCATTCCCGCCGAGGTATCTCTTCCTATCTGGCACCTGACCTGTTGTGGAGGTGAAAAATCATGTACGGGGATAGACGACGATGAAGAAAGCCGACTTCGCTAACCTTTTCGCCGACACTAGTCGCAAAACCTGGGAGATAATCTGGCAAATGCCTCAAGCAGTCAAATTTATGGAAGATGTAGTAAAACCCCTGACGGACTTTGGGCATATATGTACGAAATTACTTGGCTCCGTCCTAAAATATCTTGGGATAATTCTAGTCGAACTTGAGATTTGCTGAATCGGAGTCACTAAGCGATGAATGCGGTTTGTTCCAGAGCCGCCCAGCTGCCATTGCTTTGATAACATGCCATGAATCGTGAGAGCGAACTCTGGCCAAGTTCATAGCAATAAGCGTGAAGTCCATCTGAGGGGTGACAGAAAGGGGAGGATCTTGTTGTAGGTCATCGACCGAAAATATGGTTTATGGCAGCACTATTTAGGTTGCAGGCCTCGACGAGGGGGAATGCAGCTTATAGAGAGTGAGAGACGTCCTATTTGCTAGACGCTAATGGAAGACAGCTTGTAGGGAATACGAGAAGAGGTCGTCTTTGATATATGGACGTCTCGTATGAGAAAGTAGTAATTAGTTAGCTGACACTGCCGCTTTTCCTTAGGAAACAGTTTTCAAAAGGATTCCCTTTCCTACGTATGAGCTTTCATTGGGTTTTACGGGATGCGGTCATTACTGGAAGCACTGCACGATCTAGTTGGTACAACCTGTCCCCAGCGACATTTGCCTTTGTGGGGTGTTTGTTTAAAGATAACTCTGTGACGCTGGCCGGTCGTGAATTCGTGCTCTTTGAGGTTTAGTTTGGTGTTAACAGTATAGGAATCTATCAACATCCACTATATGAGTTTATTCTGCTGCCTAAAAAAGTAGGTCTCCTGTTGAGCCGCTTCTTTATGGAGCAAACACCCTTGACTTCTTGAGAAACCAACGTGGGCGGGTATGGCAACGTTTCATGCAGGTCACCTGCAGCCCCAGCTTCATCAGATGACCCGGCAACGGTATCCTAGCATTGGTTTACCCAGTAATTAACTACCCAATTACGGTGTAAGTACTCCGTAGTGCGGCTGGAGAAACGTCCAATGAGCCCCACGTGCAACGCACATCCTCATCGGATTTTGCTCGGGGTGGTGCTGTGTCCCACCTGGATGCTACAATCCCAGCTCGCCATGCGGCCAAATGAGGAGAACGGAGGATTGTTTGCAACACTAAATCGTATGCTTAAGCGTTGGAATCATACAATATGCGGGATTTTGAAGATCAGCGTCGGAATTGAGCACATTATTGAGCATATTCTACTTTGCCACGGATGAAGCTGGGACGGAAGGAGAGAGAAGCCATCTTCATTTCCAGGACAGGGGTATTTCAACCCGGCGAATAGCTATCAGGAGATGACACCGAGATTGGTTGTTTTACACAGTGCTTGCTGGAATGTGAAACGCCCGCAACTTCCGGCCCAAGACAACCTCCCGTTGGAGATCGACAACATGGACAGCAGCTGCAAACAAAGGAAAGCCATCAGGTTCTGCGCTTCATGTGACGGCCCACTCGTAGCGTCCATCTAAAGTGGAAATAAGGGCAACGAACAGACGCTTATGCCCGCTGGTGTGGGGGTGGTGGAGCAGGTTTATTCTGCTGCCTGTTCGGCTCGTCATCCTCCAGCTCCGGATTTGAAGATTACTATGTACAAGGGAGCAATTTCTGCTTTTTTTGTGGGTTCTGCTACGTCATGGAACTAGTTCCCGAACGTCTCGGCCGCTTACTGAGTAATGCGGCTGAAGCAGAAGAGCCTCCCTCTCCCGGAGTTGAAGAGAAGCGATACTTCAACCATCAGAACCCAGCCTTTTGGGAGTGCTGCGGATCACAGGTAGACTTTCTTTCAATCCCCGCGATGGGGTATTCTGAACGGATTCACATCCTAATTCCCAGCCTTCACCTCACAATCCTCAGTCGCATTCCGCGGGCAAACCGACAACTTGGACGTCGTCGGCTCCGTAATGGCGCCGCAGATCGGCCGGATAGAACGGCTCGCGCACGACCAAAGATGCTCCACCAACTCTCCCCAGAGTCCCCACGACCCCCGGAATGGCCTGTCTGACGCAGTGACGCCTCCACGGAAACCGGGCAATGGCAAACCGGCGGTGATGTCAATGTGGGATTGTCAATTGATCGCCGAGTTTTCAATACCGGCTTGGCGGAGGTTTCCCCAGCCGTTAAATAGCAACTGACGGCCCAGAGAAAGAGAGCTGCGGTTCTTGGTAATTAGATTAAGAGCCTGCTGCAGATCATTTGCGTCTTCTCTGCGAACTGCAACCATGCCGACTCACTTCTCAGAAGACCCGCCCCAGGTCATTAATCAGCGGGACCTGGAGATTGCCAACAACCGACTAGAGGGCTCTGACGACTCTCCTTCCGGCAACGATGACTCGGCCGACGCCGTTGATGCCCGCGGAGGCGGCCTGGAGAAGGTCGGAACCTACGACAAGTACGAAATCACCGAAGACGACTGCTACGAGGAGCTGGGCTTCAGCTTCCCAAAGTGGAAGAAGTGGTACATCCTCACCGTCATCTTCTGGGTGCAGGTGTCGATGAACTTCAACACGTCGCTGTACTCCAACGCCATCCCAGGCATCTCGGACGAGTTCGGCGTCAGCGCACAGGCGGCCCGGTGCGGCGCCATGATCTTCCTGGTGCTGTACGCCTTTGGCTGCGAGCTCTGGGCGCCGTGGTCCGAGGAGTTTGGGCGCTGGCCCGTCCTGCAGCTCTCGCTGTTCCTCGTCAACGTCTGGCAGCTGCCCGTGGCGCTGGCTCCCAACTTCGCTACCGTCATGGTCGGCCGTGCTCTCGGTGGATTGTCGTCTGCTGGTGGCTCAGTCACGCTCGGCATGATTGCGGATATGTGGGAGGCGGATAACCAGCAGTATGCTGTTGCGTATGTCGTCTTCTCTTCCGTTGGTGGCTCGGTGCTGGGTCCCATCATCGGCGGTTTCACCGAGGAGTATCTTCACTGGAGGTAAGTTCGCCTCCTTCAACTCTGCACTTGCATTGGCAGATGCTAACTCGGGATTAGATGGTCCATCTGGATCCAACTCATCCTCGGCGGCGTCGTCCAAGCTGTTCACTTCTTCACTGTCCCCGAGACTCGCACCACAATCATGATGAACCGCATCGCCAAGCGACGCAGAAAGGAGACCAACGCCAACGTCTGGGGTCCCGATGAGCTTGTTCCCTTCCGAGACCGCTTCTCTGCCAAGGAGATCCTGGTCACATGGACACGCCCGTTCAAGATGTTCCTCACCGAGCCCATCGTCCTTGTCTTGTCTCTCCTTTCCGGCTTCTCGGATGCTCTTATCTTCATGTTCATCCAGTCTTTCGCCCTTGTCTACAAGCAGTGGGACTTTACCACTATTCAGATTGGCCTGGCGTTTATTCCCATTGGCATTGGTTATCTGTTGGCTTGGCTTGCGTTCATTCCCGCCATTAAGCGGAACATCAAAGAGCGTCAAGCAAAGCCGAATGACGAACGAGCCCAGTACGAGTCGCGGTTGTGGTTCCTACTGTACACGGCCCCATGTCTTCCCATTGGACTGATCGGCTTTGCCTGGACTATCCAAGGACCACCTGTCCACTGGATTGGCTCCATGATATTTGCTGGAATTGTTGGTGTTGCCAACTATGCCATCTACATGGCTACCATTGACTACATGATTTGTGCCTGTAAGCTACGCTACCTCTTTACTTTTACCTCTGAAACAACCTGCTAACTAAAAAATAGATGGTCCCTATTCGGCTTCGGCCACTGGCGGCAACGGATGGGCTCGAGATTTCCTGGCCGGTGTTCTCACTGTACCTGCGACACCCTTCTTCCAGAACATTGGAAAGGACAGCGGCAAGAACCTGGAATACGCCTCGACGATTCTGTTCTGCATCTCCTTTGTGTTAGTCATTGCCGTCTACGCAATCTACTTCAAGGGACCCGCGCTGCGCCATCGCTCGCCTTTTGCGCAGAAGCTCGCCGAGGCCCGCACTGAACTACAGAACGAAGGACATCGCGGCACCATCGCCAACGACAGACGAGGCAGTAAGTTGTCTTCTCCATGGATGAATGATGATGAATGCTAATTAAATCGTAGGCTCTACTGCAACGGCGACGCCCGATGTGGCACAGCGACCTGGGAACCACCGCACCTACAGCCAACAACAACGCTTCTTCGGCGAGAGCCGTGTTACTCCCAGGGGAACCCCGAGAGGGACGCCGTCGGCGAGTCGTGCGAACAGCTTCGTGGGTAAAAGATGAGAGGTTGGAATACATTACAATAAAGAAGCTGTCAATGTCAGAGGAGGATTTATGTAGCACATGCAGCATGTACGTCGATTGTCTAAATTACAATACCCTGTTCACATAAGCTTTGATGATTTCCAGTGTCTTGACGTGAGGTATACATGGCCAATCTACTGTTTGTAAATTGACAACGCTGTTCATATCGAGAATATTCTGACCGCGCAATGACATGGAATAAATGATCCCTAACCAATGATGATATACTAGGAAACACCCGCTTCGTAGTCGCATCTCGACTACCAAGTTTCGTCATGCCCCAACTGACGACGTTCTTTTCAAAGTTGCGGTTATGGTTTAACTGCTGGCTAGGCCATTAGATCGACTGGGATGTTAAAAATGGCGGCCCACATGGAATAGAACGGTGACAAAGGGTGGCTGAAAGGACCGATAGCGTGACGTCACAACCAGTCTCTTATTAATAACGGGTGAGAGGTAAGATTCAAAATCCCTGACGGTCGCAGATCGCTAGAAATGCCGTATCAAATCGGAGCCAAGTTGCTCGTTCTGTGCCTGTCCCACCACGTGGTTGCTTCCGCTCAACCGTCTCTAGAACCTTGGCAAAGGAACCTCACATTCATGTCACTCTGTGGTCTCCAGAGAGGAACTTGCTAATCAAGACTCAAACTCCATCGTGGTATTCTCGCTGGATTATCGTATCAACACGAAATCTTGTCCAACTTAGCGACCAACTCGTTGATGGGTGCTTCTGACAACAGTTTCGCCAGTCGCTCGTCCAACCACCGCACGTCGTCCATGTTGCCTGGCGGTCCTCCAGCCCAGTGCCCCCATATCGAAGGATAGACATCCAGCTCTCCGACGCCTGGGCTCATGCATGAAACCTCATATTCCGAATCCTCAGGCCTGTTTGATGTTAGTGCGTATTCAACCACAGCATCAAAGAACTTACGGGAAGTATAGATCCGTCTTGCATGGAAGCACCAAAGTCTTCGCCTTGATAGCTGCCATGGCCTTCTCAAAGTCGCCGTTGTAAGGCTCCTGCTTGCTCACGTCTCCGCTCTGCCACGTGTGAAGCATGACGAGCAGGTTTTCGGGGTCTTTGCTGAGCGCCCAGGCTTCCCAGAAAGTCACCATGAAGTCTTCTAGATCACTGGCTCCGTAGCACTTCTTGTGCAGTTCTTCGCGGTAGAATGCCTGCGAGAAGCCCCAGCCAGCGTAGCCGCGGCCGAAAGCTTTCAACCCGACCTGCTTCTCACTGTCTGACCAGGTCCGGCTCTCTTGGCCAGATGTTTCAACGCGGCCGTTGGAGCTCCCGGCTGAGGCGACTCCCTTCGCAGCTAGGAGCGCCGATTTGACGCCTTCTAGGAACACTTGATTATGGAGAGAAGTTTTGGCCGAACCGCAGAAGGGGACGCAAATGTCCATGAAGTCTGGATACTGCGTCGCCCACTGGAACGCCTGCCCAGCGCCCATGGACCACCCAGTCACGGCCCGTAGATGCTTGACACCCAGCTCCTGGAGAAGCAGGTGCTGAGCACGCACGTTGTCGAAAAACGAGACGTTGGGAAACGGGCTGATGTCGGAATTCGAAGGGCTAATGGACTCGCCATTTCCGAACAGTGCCGGGATGACGATGAAATACTTGTTGGGATTCAATGCCTTATCCTCGCCGATGAGCCACTCGTTGGCGGAGATGGCGCCGGAGAACCATGTCGGATACAGCACCGCCGGGAATGACGGGTCGCCAAAGGTTTTGTAGGCGATCCAGGCTCCAGGGAGTTTTCCCCCGTCTTGGAGTTCAAAGTCCCCGACGGCGAACTTTTTGATTCCGTCCATATTTGAAGATGTACGAGAAAAGACGAATACGTATTTGGGTAGCTTGTCGCTTTGTTTGCGTGGTGTTCAGAAGTGAGACATCAACCCCCGCACCCTCGGGCTTCGGATCCTTGATCAGGTGTCAGCTCGCATCTCCCGTATTAAGCCGTCGATGCTAATTAATGCAAGCTACGCAAAGCCTGAGGCAAGCCGTTTGTTGAGACTGGGCCGGCTATTAGAGGAACGGCGCGGCTCCCGTACGGGTTGGTTGCAGCAAGAGGTCCCGTATCTGAAGCGAATTGCGTAGAGCGCCAACAAGACGGGCGGTGATGCCGATCAACTGCCCAATCAGGGCACACTTCCCCTTCTGATAAGGGTGTCGCACCCTCCGATCTGGCATTCGACACGTGCGGTGCAGACGTCTGTTAAGCCGACAACGAAGCATGCGTCATGCACAATCAGTTGATACGCAGGCGGGGTATCTCGAGTCAGGTACTCCAATGCTCCCCAGCGTCCCGCTTGGCCTTGTAGAAGCTCTACTCATCTGACAGCAATCACCAAATCACAGAGTGACTACGCCGGTTCATCTACTTTGATCAACCCAGATTAACGAACTAGATACATCAGCCGAATCATAAGCAGACAAGATGCCTGGCAAAGTCCGAACTGCTTTGAGCGTTGACCTCGATCGCCCTGCCGAGGACCAGCCTTACCTCCACGTAAGCCCATGGCCATGTTGAGGAGATCGAGAGAGATTGTACAGAGGACGTTGGACTAACATTCTCTCAGAATCGATGGCACCCTGATGGTAAGGTTCAATTATGAGTAACACGCCACAGCAGCGACTGATACGTTACACGCTGCAGTCCCGTTCTGTGGCACCATTGAAGACGGCGAGACGGTCAAAATAGAATGCCTCGACTGGACCGGTGGCCAGATCAAAAACAACGATTCCGCCGACGACGTCTTGACCGTAGATTTGAGCCGCATCCACTACCTCTCAGGCCCATTCGAGATCAAGGGCGCAGAGCCCGGTGATGTGCTCTGCGTCGAGATCCACGACGTCCAGCCCTTCGAGGACCATCCTTGGGGATTCACGGGCGTCTTCCACAAAGACAACGGAGGAGGCTTTTTGGACGAGATCTACCCTAACGCGTACTTTTAAACCTGGAACCGATCCGAGACGCGCTGCTAACCGCTCAATAGCGCAAAAGCCATCTGGGATTTTGAGGGCATTCACTGCACGTCCAGGCACATTCCGGGCGTCAAGTTCGCCGGACTGATCCACCCGGGGATCCTGGGCTGTGCCCCCTCCGCCGAGATTCTCGCCGAGTGGAATCGCCGCGAGGCCGAGCTGATCAGCACCACCACTCTCACCCGAACTGTCGCAAACCCGCCCTTGGAGAAGAACGTCCATGCTGGCGCAGCGGATGCAGCCGCCACGAGCAAGGTTGCTAAAGAAGGGGCCCGAACGATTCCCGGGAGGCCGGAGCACGGCGGTAACTGCGATATCAAGAACTTGTCGCGTGGTAGCAAAGTGTACTTACCGGTACATGTGCCTGGCGCCAAGTTCAGCGTCGGAGACCTGCACTTCTCTCGTACGTCTTGAAATCCTGTCGATGAAGCGTTACTGATTAGGGAAAAGAGGGTGACGGAGAGATCTCCTTCTGTGGCGCAATTGAAATGGCCGGCATCATCACCGTGAACTGCCGAGTCATCAAGGGAGGACAGAAGCAAATGGGCATGATCAACGGACGGTCTCCCATCTACATCCCAGGTCCTGTACAGCCTCAGTTCGGGCCCGGCAGGATGCTCTATTTCGAGGTAAGGCTTTTGTGTGAGTGAATGTTCCAGACGGAGACGTGTTGACTTTAGTACCATAGGGCTTTTCTGTCGACGAACACGGCAAACAGCATTACTTGGACACCACGATTGCCTACCGCCAGAGCTGCCTCCGCGTCATTGAATATCTTCGACGGTATGGCTACGATGACTACCAGATCTATCTGCTCCTGAGCGCCGCGCCGGTCGAGGGCCATATCGCTGGCATTGTTGATGTAAGTACGGTTTTCTGGATGAATGGACTTGAAGCTGAAAACTGTGTCTAGATTCCGAATGCTTGCACTACTATCGGATTGCCAATGGATATCTTCGACTTTGACATACGACCAGAGGCACCCGCGACAAAGTCTGAGCGGGGGAAGTGCCTGGTTTCTGAAAAGAAATAGCATTTGGGCGTTTAGTTGAAGGTTTCATCATTCAGTCCATTGTGACTAAGTAGTTGGAACAAATACTCTATCATCTGATCTCGAGAGTACACGTGATGCACCTAGGTCGTCAGTGAAATATGAAACAGAGATTAGTTTTGCTAGGTAGCCTGGTGGCATAATAGAGCCAAGTGAATATCCCATAATTTCAATCCCAATAATGTAGTTCAACTGCTGCCAGCTACTAGGCAGCCTCGCATCGACACCCCAGGGTATTTCAAATCCGAGATGCCTCCTCTGTTGCCTCAATTCCGTTGTCGCAAGTTCCTCGGAGTTCGGAGCCTCGGCAATTATGACGTCTCCGCCGATGATTGGGCCGATGGCAACCGCAAGAACCGGTATCGCGGTTTACCAAACCTTGCGAATCCAACTCTTCACTATCCTCCTCCGAACGACAGATACGAACCACCACAAATGGCTCCATTGATAGGCTTCTCACAAACAATGCGCCGTGCGGTGCCGACCGTCCTATCGCGGGCTCCAATCGCTCCTTTTGCAACGGGTGCGACCCGTCAGTTCCACGCGACACGCCCCGCCCAGAAGAGCCACAACCCCCGTTGGCTATCGGACGTCAAGGAGCGTCTGAAGCGATGCCAAGAGCTCGATATTCCACCGCAGCAAGTCGAAAAGGCGAAAGAACTATTCACTTATGTTCAAAGCCATTGGATGGAGCTGCTGGCCGGGGAGGAAGGATTCCTGACTGCCAAGGAATGGAGAGGTCTTGATAAGCATGAGGTTGCTTGGGGTGACATGGTGAGACCTGGGTCTCTGATTTTGGATAGTCAACATAGACTGATGACATGGCCTGTACGAATTATAGGATAGCATGGTGAGTATCCCAAGACATTCCCGGCCATGAACAAGCACTGACGCTCTTCCTCAGGGTAACCAATACTGTCCGTCTCACTTGCGTCGTGTCTAATCGTCAGTAGGACACGTGAACAACGTTATGTACAACAAATACGCCGAAGCCGCGCGAGTCAACTGGCTGCGCAGCTTTGCAGCAACATCTGACCCAGAGCACCGACAGGAATGGGTTGAGTTGATGACACCTCGCAGCGTAGGGCTTATCCTGAGAAGTATCAAGACAGATTACAAATTAGTGAGTGGCGAGCCTGAACACCAAGCCCACTAATCAAAATGTGTGTCTAACAAAGCCCAGCCGATGGATTTCCCAGATCAAACCACCGTACTCCACAAGCTCGTGTCCCCCCCTAATTACGACTCGGACCACGTGTTGCTTGAAGCTGTCATCTTGTCTGAACGGCATCAACGGCCTGCGGCGAGATGCTTTGAGGATATTGTCGTCTTTGACTACAGGGCTGCGAAGAAGACGCCGTTGCGGAGGTTCATGGTGGACGAACTTCGGAAGACTTTCCAAAAGCAGGAGACGAGCAGAAAGGAGTGTGAGGATAAGATTGAGAGTCTCATAAAAGCCGTTGAGGAGATAGAGACTTCAGCTGCTTAGATGTTGATCAAGATAGATTAATCATGGTCAGAAAGTGGTGCTGCAAAAGGATTAAGTCATGAGCATGAAGTGGAGACCAAGAGCGACAAAGACACATACGGCAAAGCAAATCATAAGGCCGATAAATTCGCCCTCTCGGGATGCTCCACAGACATGGCGGAGAATTCGAACCGCGTAAATAAAACAGGTTCAGGAGAACGGAGAGATAAAGCGGTGCTTTCAAGTCAGGACCACGGCCGGAGATTGCCTGGATTTTCAACATCCGAAGTTTCATTTGCTCCAGACAATTACCCCGGATTCCCCACCGTTCGACGAAGCAGCCGACGCTGGAGTTAGTTAGTTAAAGCGTCCGATAATCAGGCCATTGAGTCCCGTGGGAGTAACGATTCGGTACCCCGGCCAAATCCCCACAGATATCCGATCCGAGAGGATTCCGACGCTAGAGAGCTTTGGGAATATCCGATGGAGGCGCGTCGCACCTGAGCAGCGTCCACTGGACGGAAGTATCCTCCAACATATACCAGGCACAACTGGCCTTCTCTCAACACCGTATCGTCTTTGCTTGGTATTAGATGGACCTGTGAAGATGAGACCGAACTCAAAGCTCGTGTCCCCGATGCAATGGCCTCGATATCAGTCAATCCGCAAATATGCCCCGCCAATTCGCCGTTTATCGTCATCGACTTCGGCGACCGGGCCTAGAAATCAGCAACACCAACGCCCTCTCGCCTACATTGCCGTGGGAATTCTAATTGGAGGTACATCTACTCTTTCTGTAGGGAGTTTCTGGAACTCTCCGGAACCACTCAGCGAAGCAACCCCAAAGTGGAAAACTTCCAACACACCGCATCACTCATCGGCTCAGGCCAAGTATGCCGATATCGACACCACGATAAAGGCAGGTTGATTATACATTCTGTGTAATTTAAATTCTAACATATAGAAGGCTGTTGATGAGGTCCGACAATACCTTGGACAGGACGGCGTTAGCATTGACAAGGATGACTTGGAGGAGCACGGTTATTCCGAATGGTCTACATCCAACACTGATGTACGTCCCGTGGCAATCGTACGCCCCAAGACGACTGAAGATGTTCAAGCGATAGCAAAAATCTGCACAAAGTACAAAGTGCCTATAGTACCGTATGGAGCAGGATCCAGCGTCGAGGGGAACTTCAGCTCGCCATACTCGGGTATCTGTTTGGACATGTCGAGCATGGACAAGATTGTCGCCTTTCATCCTGAGGATATGGACGTGGTGGTGCAGCCCGGAGTCAACTGGGTCAACTTGAACGACAAGATCAAAGAAACTGGTCTGTTTCTGCCTCTTGACCCGAGTCCAACGGCACTTATTGGAGGTATGGTGGCCACAAACTGCAGCGGCACGAACGCTATGAGATACGGGACAATGAAGGATTATGTCGTTAACCTAACCGTGGTTCTCGCTGATGGATCCGTGATCAAGACCCGACATCGACCGCGCAAGACATCTGCCGGGTATAATCTCACGGCCCTCTTCACTGGATCCGAAGGCACACTCGGAATCATTACCGAGGTGACGCTGAAGCTTGCAATCGTCCCCGAGAGCTTCAGCGTGGCAACGGCTACTTTCTCAACTGTCAAGGAAGCTGCAGATGCTGCTTTCAAGATGATGCGGCGTGGTGTCCCGCTTGCCGCCTTGGAGTTGATGGACGAGGTTCAGATGCAGGTGATTAACAGGAGCGGGGGAGCTGGTGGTCGGATGTGGGATGAATCACCGACGCTTTTCCTAAAGTAAGACTTCATGCACCGGGATAATGGCGCTTTACTGACTGGATGTTGAGGTTCTCGGGATCAGAGAAGTCGGTAGAGGACAGCACACGCTTGGCGCACGAGATTGCAAAGTCCAACAGCTGCCATGCGTTTGTATCAGCCACTACAGAATCACAGATGCAGTCTCTTTGGTCTGCTCGAAAGCAAGCTCTCTGGGCTAACCTCGCAGCTCGACCAGAAGGCACTCAGATATGGTCGACAGACGTAGCTGTGCCGCTCTCGCGAATGGCAGAGCTTATTGGTAGGTGAAATCAGGTCAGCTGTAGAATGGGAGCTAACGGAGGCCAGATATTTCTAAGAAGAGAGCGAATGATTTAGGGCTTTTTACCAGCGTCCTGGGTCACGTCGGTGATGGCAACTTTCACCAAGTCGTCATGTACAGGCCGGACCATGAAGAGGAGCGTAAGGCTGTTGAGGACTGCGTTAATGTCATGATGGATCGGGCATTGGAAATGGAGGGCACTGTCTCGGTAAGCATAAATAGCAATGAGGCCCCATGGCACCTTGAATTTACCTGACATCTCGTGACACAGGGAGAGCATGGAATCGGACTCGGAAAGAAGGTATGAAAGCTTCATCTCCCACTGCATGTTCTACGATTAACAATCATCAAGCATTGCCTCGAAAAAGAACTCGGACCTGCAACTATTGGCGTTATGAAGGCACTCAAGGAAACGCTTGATCCGCAGTCAGTTCATCTAAGCTCCTTTTACTGAAGTTGGTACTGGCACATGTGGTAGCTGGCTACTGAACCCTGGAAAGGTATTTGACGAATGAAATGGGTACCTCAAGTAAGATTGGGGAAAGGTGCAGTGCAAACTCATCATCTTGTGGAACTAGGGAATTCGACGACATGAAGGGGATACAATAGAAGATCAGAATGGCGGACTGCTAGCGTGTCGAATGCAGATGGCCTTGACCGCGGCCTGCCTGGGAATATTGTCATGATACTAAAGTTTGAAGTCGACAGGAAGGTGATAGACTGGTACAGAAGTATTATGTCTTAGCTCTACACTGTTCAAATGAACTGTTTATCTAAGCACTAAGATAACTGACTTAGCGCCTTAAATCATAATACTCTAACTATACCAAAAAATACCCGCCTCATGGGGACCCACGGGTATCCAGCTTATTATCGTGGGTACCCTCCATGGGGACCTAGAGATTAGCTACTAAGACCCATAAGTCCACTTAGGTACTTAGACCCTTAGTATAGGGCCCTATAAATACCTAAATACATTAAAAAGGGTTAAATAAGTTATTTATCCTTAAAAATAAATAGCCTTTTAAATAGGTTTAGATATCTATATAATTATAAATTATCTGAAAGTCTTTATTTAATAATTAAAACAAAGAAATTAGGTAAATGGGTCCTAAATAAGTCCTTTTTAGGACTTATAGGGACCTAAGCTAAGAGCCTAGGTACCTATGGGTAAAAGCTATTACCTATTTGAGCCCTATGGTCCAATGGGGCGACCCATTCGTGGGTACCCATGGTTCTTTTATGCCTTAACTCTGGCTCCGCTATGCCTGGCTGGACCGTAGAGCTGGAGCAATGAATACCAATGTCGCGTTGGAACGATATATGTCGTATCCTATTATCAGTTCGAGCGCCTTCAAGATTGTAACTGATATAGGAATGCATAGTGCGGTATAATTTCGTGACGAGGCGCAGTGAGAGAACAAAACCCAGGACAGGATTCCAGGACACTCGATTAGGACAGCCCGGGTTCCCCACAGCAACAATTGGACTGCAAAAATCCCGCATTTCTCGTACGACGATTACATATGGCGAGGTAATACCAGGTAGGATGGGGTCGAGTTGTCAGCACGAATCCACGAAACATCATCATTTTCATCTCTTTTAGTCTCTATCACATCTCCAATAAGCTCCGAGGAACTATTGTTGATGAAGCCAAGCTCATTCACGTTGCGCAATGCGTGTATGTGACTTAATTGAATGGCGCGTGGTGCAAGCGGTGCACCCACCATTGGTTGCTGCTGCAGAAGTAACTCTAGAAAGCCTTGCAACTGATAACTCCTCCAGCTTGAAAGGTGTACTCGAGTGCTTTCAATACGAGCTGAAGATTCTTGTTTTCATTATCCCAATCTACAGAGAGGTTAACGAGGACACCATATCAATTTTCAAGGCCCAGATCAGCAAAGTGTTCCTGTCCCTTAACAAGCTCTTAACGGTTGACTTGTTCGACTTCTTGAGAGACGCAGCCAAGCGGGAGAAACAAGATGATTCTCTGAAGCGGTTAAGTGGTATTCCCGAAGACTTGGGCTTTGTTTCTCTCATTGACCAAGAACTGTGTGATTCTGTTGTCTCAGATCTGAAGTCCTTCAACAAGTGTATGGAATCACGCTTTGAAGCACGCCTTCAGTTGACACCATTTATGCAACAGCCCGAACACAAAATTCCAGAGCTCAACAGTCGCCATAAAACTCAGACTGAGTTGCTACTCGGCGCCCTGCAGACTCAACTGGCTGAGTGTAAAAGCGAAGTACAGCATCAGATACTGCTACAGCTTTCAGGCCGTAAATGGCAAGCAACCAAGACAAGAGTTAACTCTCTCTACCTTTCTGGGTGTGGAAACACAAAAGCATGGCAAGAGGTCGAATGCGTTACTTCTGTGTAGGTTGCTGAGGCCTTTTCAACATATTAAGTATGTGTCATAACCAAGCTTACACTTACAGTGACGTCGACAGGAGCCACTCCCACATCACACCAGGAGGACTTCCCAGCCTGTGTAGGACAATCAACGAGACTATGTGCTATAATAAGTTACTGAAGCTCCAAATGTTCGATCAGTGTTTATCCAAAATCGATTATCCTCGGGGTGGTGCTCAGCAACAAAATGGTGTTCCTGTTATGACTATCGAACACCTGATAGGAGCACACCACTTCCTGCCGATATCTTCGGAGTCTCCATCATCTGATAGATTCACGGTCTTTGAGAAGAGGGAAGTTACTTTGGACCTTTCATGGTGCCTCATTCAGCTGTTCGACTGCAAGTGGACGAACGACTGCTGGTCTGCTGAGAGCATATTCTTGCTACAATCCGACGGCTTCGTTGATGGGTTTCCGCGCAAAATAACTCCTTACATGCGATGCAAGAAAACAGAAACCCAAGAAACAGCAAAAGACCGAGGGGATTCTGTATTCTTGATGTTCGGAAAACTGCTGGTCGAGATTGAAACGGGACGGAAAGTCGTGGTAGCTGAAAAGGACAATCATGGCAACCTAAGCCTCTGGTTAACAATCGATAAATACGTCAAAGGAGGAACGATGCCATCAGCTACCGAAAGCTACCTTAAAGCAATTGAGGGCTGTTTAGACCTGCATGCAGGGACCAAATTGGAGACGGCCGAGGAGTTAGGCCAGATGATTTACAAATCCATCGTATCGCACTTGGAAAAAGATCACAGTCACTACCGGAAGCCGAGTCTGAAACGGCAATGGAGCCAACCAGATCAACAACATCGTCCCTCGAAGGCAACGGCCAGTGTTCAGACACCTAGACAGTGGACAGATCAGATATTAAACCCACCCCACTACCAGCATTATCAAGCCGTGGTGGGATTTCAGGACATCGAGCCAAGTGACCAACTTACTACTATTGGTCCCGCTATTAAGCGTGCTCGAATCCAACCGTCGACGTCATCAAGTCAACCTTTGAAGAACGAAACACCACGGACTTTGTGGAATCTTGGGAGCAAGATGAAGAAATGGACGGAGACAGTGTTCATGGCACCAAGCCGTGTTGCAACTTCAAAAGCCAACCTGAGCGCTAGCAAGCAAGTGCAAATGACTTCGGCATGGGACAAGACAAAAGGGTTTGAGATTTTCGACGATATTGTAGAACAGATACATGACGCGAGGTATGTATACACCAGTTACGATGAAGCCCTGTAGGTAGTTCAAATGGTAACTAATCTGAGGGCATGGTAGGACCGTGGCGAAGTCCCAAGGCTTCTTCACGGCTTGTGATGACTTTCTCCGCTTGTACCTACCAGTTGAGGCTCAATACACCCGGGCTGTAAACAGTGGTAGGAGATCATCACGACGAGTCAGGATCTGCGTGGTTGACACGGGACTTGATATGACCCACCCAGGGGTCTATGCAGCAAAACTGAGCCACCGGCTCAAGCAAGTCAAGAGCTGGAAGAATATTGATGCTGAAATGACTGATAACTATGGTCACGGTACACATGCTGCAGACCTTATCTTGCGAGTTGCCCCGGAAGCCGAGCTCTACGTAGCCAAGGTTGCAGATGCAAAGAATTTGCCGCCAGAAGATGAGAAGTTCATCGCACAGGCAAGTCCCCTGGCCGGTTAGAAGAAGTACCGACACCAATAATTTCTAGGCTATAGATTGGGCTGTTTCTCAAGACGTAGACATTATCTCTATGTCCTTTGGTATTGATAGACGAAATCACGATGTTGATAAAGCAATCAACCGAGCGGTGGCAGCAGGCAAGATCTTGCTCGCAGCGGCCGGGAACAATGGAAATAATGGCCCAAGGGCATTCCCAGGCACAAATAGGCACGTCATCTGCATCCATGCATCGGATGGGAAGGGCAAAGATGGCAAGATCAGCCCTCAACCTACTGGAAACGACGACAACTTCATGACTCTTGGGGTTGCTGTCCCTCTAACCTGGAAGGAGGAAGAGATATACATGTCGGGAACGTCATTTGCAACGCCCATCGCTGCAGGAATTGCAGCGGACGTGCTGGAAATCGCAAAGGGGACCCCGATGACCCCTCAGCAGGATGACCGGCTGCATTCGTGTGAGGGAATGCGAACGATGTTTCAGCTCCTCAGCCCGACGTCAGACGGTGGGTATAGATATGTGGCTCCTTGGGGGTTATGGAGCCATGGAAGAACAGAAGGAATGATCAGAGAGAGTATTTTAGAACAGTTGGATAGTTGAATTTTTATGACACCCGTGTAGGTTTACATTTGAGGTCTAAGATGATTTTACATTCATCGTTAGTGTAGGCTTGTGTTTACTTTTGAACATGCCCAAGGCACGAGAACTGCGTACTTATAGTTTCGTCATCTACCATAGACTCATGGTCCGGCGAGCTCAGCACCATCTCATAGGACATTGTGGGCTCTCCAAATCTTCTAGGAAACTATGATTCTGTGCTGCTATCGCAGCGGGCCAAGCAATCACTGAATACTCGATCGAAGCGCCAGAAGCTCATCCAGCTGGGCGTCCTGAAAAAGAGACATGGGGATACCCCGAGGTCGATATGCATGGGATCAATGGACAAGGTATGATAGATCGACATCGGTAAACTGGTGTTCCTGGTATCTTGCACCAGCCTATTGCTAGTAGCCTCTGGCTTCTGGTATCCTTAGTGCTTCCGTTCTTGATAGCCGGCGGTTGCTAATATCCTAGGGCACCTAAGGCCCACGAACTCATCTTCACGTTCAACGCCTCCTACGTTGCGTTGTTCTCTGCAGGTCTAACTGCCCTTCACCAATTTCTCTTCTACGCCAATCCACCAGTAAAACCTTGATGACTAGCCAGATTGTTTATTTTAAGTTTGGCCAACTAAGTTCGGTAATTGAAGTCTCTGACCATGGGAGGACTCCGTGGTGGGCTCTTGCCTGCGCCAACCTCACAATTCTCAGAAAGGGAAGAAAAACGAGAACGACTTTGAGATATTCCACGCTCATACGTCAACTTCAAAGGGCTCTATGCCCTCAAAGAGACCTCCCGTCAGGCCAAATGGTCCTCTAAGGTTTGGCCGAGAGCGGGTGGTTCCAGACTTGCCGCAGACTGCTGATCGCCTGTGGAAGAGACTCTACGTTCGCGGAACGGATGATGACCTAGAAAAGCTTCACGGTTACCGCCCTGGAGGATACTATCCCATCCATTTGCAAGACGAACTTCACAATGGCCAGTACCGGATCATTCACAAGCTTGGCCATGGCCGGTATGGGACCGTGTGGCTCTGCCGGGACCAGCACGTCAATACACCGTCATATATTACCGTTAAGATTCTTATTGCTAGCGAGACGCCAAGTGGCAGTAACGAGCTGCTGGTGACTGGCAACCTAATGGGAGAAAGAATGGACAAGGTCCCGGTTGGGCAACACTTATGCCTCCCCCGGAAGCATTTCACCAGCAAAAGCCCGAGCGGAACACACATTTGCCTTGTTTACCCTGTGCTTGGGCCAGTGGTGCGAGAGGCAGCGAATGTGTTTGATGAGGAAGAGAGTGCGATCGAAGTTCTCCAAAACGTATCACGACAGGCGGTTGAAGCTTTGGCCGCACTCCACAGTTACGGCATCTGCCACGGAGGTACGCCAGGTATAGAAGCGCGCCTCTGTGTTCACCATGCTAAATGTCCTTTGCAGATTTCCGCCCGTCAAACATTCTTCTAGAGCTCCAGAGTCTCGATGGCCTAGACGAAGAGCAGCTGCTCTCGCTGCTGGGAGAGCCAGAAACGACACAAGTCTATACGCGGGAGGATTCACGCCCAACTCCAGAAATACCATACGCGCCCAAATACCTCGTTTACCCACTTGAATTTGAAGATGCCATAAATCAAACTGATCTGAATTTGGAGGACGACGGAGATGCTTGTGTCGGGCCGCAAGGGGAGCGCTGCCGTTCTATTCAAAACAGACTCGCCAGCTGCCACGACTGTACTGGGCAAGGTTGCGCCCACGAGCGGTTTCAGCTCATCTCAAAATCCGAGGCTGTGACTTTTGCGGATCTGCTGGAGAAGCTGTTGAGATACCGGCCAGAAGAGCGGCTTAGTGCGCAACACTTGTTGAAGCATGCGTGGTTTTACACACGATATTAACGTGGGTGACAAAATAAATCACCTGTCGGACATAATAGGATGGTCCTTGTCGCGGCATACAGAAATTATATTCATCGAACTCTTTCGAAGCTCCACGTGTTGTGATCTGCTGGACTGATTGCACAAGGCAGTCTTCCATATAGATCTCTGGCGGTGATAACCTCGCAGCACAGAAGCCAAGCACGATGAGTAGTATATTTTGGATCCTAGTTACTAAAGCCGAGGACGCCATCCGCCGCTGCAATTTACGATGCTTCCTAAGATTGGTCTAGACTGGAACGACCTCCTGTATGTCGGACTCCTGAGGATGTGGGCTATTGCAGTAATTCCAGGTGCCTTAGTTTCACTGACAATGTTTATAGGTTGGTTGGTTGTCTAACTCCTTCAAATAGGCTTCCATCATACCACACCTTATCAACCATTTTACCTCTCTTTTGCCGTATCGATTTCCATTCCCTCCTGTCAATATCATCGAGGAACTAACGACAGTTCGGTTTCGGGCTGGAGACTGGACTCGGCCTTTCCACGGGGAGTTGCGCTCTGGAGAGTATTGGTTAGAGAATAGGAGCGTGGATATTGAGTGTAGCGTGTTCAACGGAGATGGAACCCGGAAGGAGGAAGTGAAGTGGTGTCGATGCGACATCCCTCGATATAGCCGAGAGTAAACCGAGGAGGCTCTATCATGGATGAAAGCCCAAGAGCCGCAGGAGTATGGCTCAGTGGAATGAGCAAGATATGGGCGTGAAAGTTAGCCCATTTTTATCTGTTTTTAAGTTGAAGGGTTCAATGCGAGGTTCCCTTGTGGGATATACTCTTTTGTAAGTGCATTAGTGGACTTAATTCCGTCTAGGTTAGGTTTCTAGCAATTATAACTTGCTAAACACAAAAGTAGGGTTGTGGTCAATTCTGGCCTTGTATTGTCTCTTTCCAGATGAGTTAAGAACTATTAACGGACAACACTTGGTCCAAAAAGTCAACCACGGTCTCCTTAAGGGTTCTATACTTTAAGTCTGGAAAGTCCTTGCCCATAGCATCCGTGTTTACGTTAATGTGGTGTTTAATATCTTGCAATCCTTTCGACACAGAACCCTTGGAACTTTCCTGTACGTGCTCCGTCATAATCTCCGACACAAGCTGATAGTTGAACTTTTCAGGTGCAACAGGGACGTAACGATTTCCACCAGCATTCGGGCTAAGTAAAGCCTGAACATGGATTTCCGCCAGATCCCTCACGTCGATCCAGAAGTTGAACCTCGCGGGAGGCAACGAGCTTGATGGACCACCAGTTGCTACCTTCCATAGCAAGCCGTTGGATTCATTCAGATCCTGCGGCGATTCTAGATGACCTGCAACAGGGCCGAATATCATCGAGGGGCAGAGTGTTACCAAGTCAAACTGGGGCTTTGTGGTCTTAACGAAATCCCACGCGGCCTGCTCAGCGAAGACTTTGGAGCCCCGATACGCATCCTGAGGTGTAGCCGACGGGTCTGCAGCCTCTCTGTAGGTGATGGGGTTCCAGTCAGTGGAAGAATAAGTCCAAGGGTCGGCTTCTTTCCGGCCCATGTCAAGAACGGCACCAAACGACGAGGTCATGACGATTCGCTTCACGCCGTTGCCCTTGCTGGCCTCCATTATTGACCGAACGCCTTGGATGGCTGGAACTATGAGTTCTTTTTCCTTGTCTGCCACTTGATAGTTTAGAGGCTAATTTTTAGGTGGTCAGTGGGCTCACTATCAAAGGATACTGAGGAATGCTTACACTCGCTAGATGGATCACCCCATCTATTTCTTTCATGGCATTTTGGAAGATGCCAGGTGTTGTGAGATCATCGATGTAATAGAAGTCCAGTTTCTCTGAAAACTCTTTTTGCGAGTCCAGCATCCGCTGTGCCTTTGCCTTGGATCGTACCACTGCTCGAACCTTGAAGCCTTTCCTTAAGAGGCAGTCCACAACATGGGCACCAACAAATCCAGTGGCTCCGGTAACCAGTATGTACCTGAATTGTTTAGCAATACACAGATTAGTTCCAACAGCAGATCTTACTTGAAAGACATCTTGTAGCTGTGTGCGGTCTCAGTTGTGGGCTCTTAGTCTCGATGTGATGATTAGTTGCTCTTTATGGAACGCAGATGAGCGATAATAAAGTCAAACCCCAAACATCAAAAGATGGAGGAGGATTCAACTGGCTAGTCGAAAGTCATTCTTGCACATTTGCTTGATAAGCGGTTGTTAAATTAGCGCTTGATAACAGATGTTATGTAGGGCGGAGCTGGGACGGCCTGGGAGGAGCTCCGCTACACATGGATGAAGCTCTTGGCCTGCGGAGTCAACCATGAGCTCCTCAATATGCAGCAAGTAACCGTCTGATTAGGGATGATCTTCTGTGTATCAGTCCATGTATATGTATAGACATTCACTCGATGCTGCCCTGGTACACAGCCATCCATCCCAGTTTCACATCAAAGCAACACCTCCAAAATGTCATTCGGCAAAATTTACACCTACCCCAAGGCCCCGCGCTCGACTATGGTCTTGTACATTGCGGAGCTCCTAAAATTAGATGTTGAGATTGTCACTGCCCTCCCCATCAAGATCTACACGGACCGTGGCGGAGTGGGCGAGGAGTACTTGTCCAAGTTCCATACTGGCAAGGTGCCTGCACTTGAAACGGCTGATGGATTCTGTGTATACGAGAACATAGCGGTATCGTGGTTCTGTGCGTAATTGAGTCTGGCTCCCTGATGCGACTTTTGTTAACGCGGGTGTGATCCAGTGGCGAAGCAGGACCCCAAGACTACTCTACTCGGTTCAGGTCTCCTTGAAGAGACAACATGTTTACGATGGGCATCCTTCACAGACTATGAGTTGTTGCCGCCTATCATGGCCTGGATTAATCCCATCATCGGGCGTGCTCCTTCTAGTCCAGAGATCTTGGCCCAGCTGGAGGAGAACTGTGAGCTCACAGTTAGGGCCGTGGAGAAGGAGATTTCAGGGAAAACGTTTCTTGTCGGTAATACTCTGACCATTGCGGACTTGTTCGTCGTATCTGGTTTGGCAAGAGGCTACCAGTTTGTGAGTTTCTTAGCGCAATTGATAGCTGATAAATCTTCTAACCTCGGATCGCAGGTTTTCACGAAGGCATGGGCGGCCAAACATCCCATCGTGCACGAGTATTACATGAGACTGAGGTCCGACCCGATCTTCACAAAGATCCTGGGAGAAAATGTGATCCGGGACGAGGCTGGCGGAACATACCCCGATTATGACGGCCTATAGATAGTTCATCTCGACAGCGATTAATTCACACCTCATAATCCGACATCTACACCACTTCACGCTGTGTTTCTTGAAATACCGCTACCATCCATGATCCAGTTGGCCACGTGTCTCGCAATGAAAACGCCTTTGTCGCCCAATGCAGATAACGAGAATCGGAGCTAGTTCCATCAATGAAGCTCTGTCCTCCAGAAGCAATTGCGTCCATGAGTCTAGCTAGAACCACCCGGGCCAAGGAAGTAGAAGTGCTAGCTTTTATTGGCAGCTCCCCTGTCAAGAGTTTGTGCTCTACACTTAGTGCCATCAGGCGAACCACACGCCATCCCATGATGCATGCCTTGAATCCTAGCATGGTCATGAACGGATCTTCTTGGCACTGGAACGAGCTGCCATCTCGCGTGGTGGATGTTGTCGTCGGAGTGTTCATCAGCTCGACTAGCTGCTCCAGGTGATCAACCTATCCCATGTGTAAGTTCAGACCTCAGAATAATTAAGGTCCACATGAACATACGATTCGAACAAAATCCCGGTCATTGTACACATCTCGGTGATCTTTTGCTCGAGGCTTCCCAAGCTCCCAACATGCTGATAATTGTTAATATTGACTCGTTGGATATAAACTTTCTGAACTTACTAGATATTGCGGTGGGTAGACCGAGCTCTACAATCCCAGTCGTAAGAAGAGCATCCTGATGAGTCAAGGTCAAAGCCGTATAGTGCCACGCAATCCACACAGAATGCCAGAGAGTCTTATTTCCCCGGTCGGTTTGTGCGGCATCGTCGATGCCGAATGTTGCCGTATCGTCCAAGAAGTTGAGAGTCTCAATCTTAGGGATAAGATCTTGTTGATTATGTTAGCTATGGCCAGTGATATTGAAAAGGCAGGGAGAATACCTGCTAAACTATGGAGTGCTTGGAGGATCTGAGCACGATTCTCCTCCGATATCATCGACCTTCAAAGATGTTAGTCGACGAAACGGCTCAGTCAGCAGGGAACTAACAGGTTATGCCTCGTTGATCCGGGGTTGACATTGGCGGAAAAGAAAACGCTGGCCATAGTCATATCCCGGATCATCATTTGCATCTGAATGATCAAAATGAGTGACGCAAACGGCGAATACCAGAGTAGCCCGAGAGGCTGCCCCACGGTACGATTAGGATGGATCAAATGCATGAGACACTCGTAAAGGTCTCCGTGGGCTGGTCGTGGGTCAGGATTTCCTTCGTAGTCATCCTCTTCGTTCATATTAAAGGACGAATCTTGAACCTGGAGAAGCAAACCCCAAGAGCTAGCGTTGTTTGCGGCCCAGAGGTTATCCGGACATGGAAGCTCGTATTTGAGCTCAAGCGCAGACAGAAGTGGCCTGATGTTGCAGCTGACGGATATTTGAGAATCCAGGTAGTAGAGTGAGTAAATGATCCTATAGCGGTATTAAATCCCATCCTCGCAAGCGCCCGTTGAACAAATTCAGGAGCTGGAATATCTGTACTGACCGTTTTTGTGATTCGCCTTCAATGAAGGTTTTCCACCTGCTCTCCTCCGTCTCCAATCCGTCATTGCGATCCATGGAGGTATCGGAACTTCCACTGTTCAACGCAGCACCGTCTTGAAGCATCTGGAACTCTCTTGCGGCATCAACAAGGTTTCGATGCACGGCCAAGGCTCTGGGAAACAAATCTTCCTGGCAGCTATATATCGCGAAATACTCAAAGAGGACATAAGCCTGGATGACCCAGACCTCCCGAAATCGAGAGCGATCTTCTCGAGTCTTCAGGTTGGTCAGATCCATGTTCGTTCAGCTAGTATTGGCAACAAGAAATATACGCACATATTGGTCAAGAGACTTTAAACCAGCCTCGAAAAGCACCAGGCTGAACCTGTGGCCCGGAGAATGGTACACTGCTCCAATGCAGGCGATTGCTTGAAGCAACGGCTCTCGTGTGGTAGCCATGTCAATACTTGGCCAGTGCAGAGCAGGTAACGCAGGATGGAATCGTTCAAAATAGGCAGCGATGTACTGAGGAAGTTTGAAAAGCCATGATATATCGTGGGGGGAGAACAGATCATGTGTTTGTTCTGGTGTCTAGTGCATCACAAGGTTAGATGACACAGGAGGACATTGATGAGGAGCGTCGTTCTTACATCCTCGATAGTGGAGTTACCCTGAATGACAGTTTCCAGTGGTGACTTTGGTGAGGTTGACCGTTTATGAGACTTTTTAATATGCCTCTTTCTCAAATCGCTTGAGTGAATGTCAGTATTCGGGATAGTAATAGACAGGCAGGATGCTAGTATCTCGTGGCCCACTGACCTTCTTGAGAATGCGACGTCACAGTGTGGACATGGAAATGGCCTCTGATTAGATTCCCGATGAACTAAAAACATGTTAGTTAAGAGATCTGACCATTTTGACACTGAACATACCTGATCGGGTGTGTCGGTTCAGATTTTCCTTTCCATTCTGTCAGCAACTTCACGTCAGATAGCATAGGATGTCGTACTAGTCGAGTGAAGCGGCTAGAGCAAGCCGGGCAGGCAAAAGGCCTCAGGGCGGTATTAGGCGCTACGGCTGGTGTGGGAGAGGCCTCCATAGTTGGTGTCATTTGCAAATGAGTTTGGATCTTACGGCTTCTGTTCAGATGCGAGTTGATGACGGCGTGGATCACGATATGGGCCAGAACGTCCAATTCAAGATGTGAGGGGAAGCTACGATGGAAACAGGCCCAGCACAGAGAACCCTGTCACGGTCGGGTTGACAAGCTGCGATGCAGACGGCCGGGGTTTTCCACGGCTGCAACTCCACGAAGCGTTATCTTTTTGTGGAGAGGGCATTGCTACAGATGGACGTTGTAACGCTGCCGCGTCCATTGGCTTTGGCTGATGGACGCGGGGAGAGTGTGTCATGGCATCAGAGCAGGGAAGCCAATCATGACTGGAGATAAGGTATCTTGCTGGAGGGAGATGCGGAGGGGCGGGGCTCCTCCCGGTCGTTCTTCAAGGATAAGTGTTGAGAATGGAGATAAGACGCAAGCGGAGAGGATACGACGTGGCTACTAGAGTCTAGGGCGACGGAGGCTGGGGATGGAACATGGAGCATGGGTCAACTTGTTTGTTTGGTTTATTGGGGTGGCGATGACCTAGAAGCAGATCCCGGAGAGGGACGAAGGTTACAATTAGTGGGAATGAGCAGGCAAAACATAAATAAACGACGCTGTACGATTCGACGTGAGGATAGATGCCGTGTACTCCAGACGACCAACGCCCTGAGATGTTAGCGTGGAAGGCCAACATCACCGGGTTCATAACCAGCTACAACGCTAACTAGACTTTCTTGTCAGGGTCCATCGTCTCTTCATCCACAACCTTCGCATCCGCAGCATCATCAACCGCCATTCCCTCGAGGATAGCCTCCCTCTTCTGATCCCGCCTCTCGTACCAGACCATGACGGTAACCCAGATGGCGAGTAAGCTGCACACGACAATCATGCAGTACATTCCGCGCTAGCGAAGAAGTTAGCTGGAACCGAATCGCGAACAAGTGAGAAGTTGGGAGGAACTAACCGTAAACTTTGGCGCCGCATTGGCACGGTAGAAGATCAGAGGCCACCACGCCTGGAAGAAGTTTCCAGTGAAGTTCATGGCTCCAATGACCACGGCTCGCATGGCCGGGGGCTTGCTTCGAAGAGTGTCGTTGGCCCACGCGAAGAACGTCGCCTGGCAGCAGTAGATGGATCCAGCCCAGTAGTACGCTCCAAAGTGGCCAGCTGTTGTTGTGCTGGGGATGAGAATGATGATGGACGTGACGATTCCAACGACGGCGTTGTAGTATCCCGTGATCCATCTCCTACCGTAGATATCCGTGTAACAAGCCCACAGAAGCGTCGAGACAATGCCGACAGCCTGGACTCCAGTAGGATAGTTGTTCATCTGATACACTGAGTACGTGATCGTGGGGTGAGCCTGCATGTACAGGTTCAGGAGAGTCTGCGAGCTGAATGCCTCAGAGCAGTTGCCAAGGATCCAGAGCAGGGCAAAGGCGTAAAAGTACCATGAGTTGAAGACGGTCTTGGCGAATGCCTTGTTCAAAATTGGCTTATCCTCAGCGATGGGGACCCGGGCAACAGCCAGTTGTCTTTCCTCTAGGGATAGATACGGCGCTGTGGTTGTAGCTGGAGTGTCCGGGAAAAGGAAGTATCCATAAACAGCGACAGGGAGAGTGATGATGCCGTCAATCTGCGTAGAGAAATGATGTCAGCGGTAGAACTATAGAAGCTCTAGTAAGTAGTTGAAGCAACTCACAATGAACAGCCAGCGCCAACCCGGAAGACCATGAAGCCCGTTCATCGACTTGTGGATTCCCGTCTGGAGAAATCCACCAAACATGCCACCGGCCAATCCAGAGCCAGTGAAGATACCACTTCGCTTGCCAAGTTCCTCCTCGGTGTACCACGATCCAAGCAGGAAATGTGTCCCGGCGAAGACACAAGACTCAGAATATCCTTGGAAAAAGCGGATGACCATGATGTCCTCAGGGCGCCGGGCGGCAGCCGTGCACATGGTAAAAGATGCCCAGATTACGATCATCAAGGGGAAGAAGATTCTTGGGCGGAAGCGGGTGAGGAGCAAGTTGTTCGGAACGATTCCACTGTATAGTGTTAGAGCCTTTCCCCTCAGGCTTATGCAAATAACTGACATCATGTATCCAGTTTGGTAAATCGAGTTGATGGCGGTGAGCTCAGCGCCCTTGAAGTTGAGGTCTTCTTTCATACCCGAGACATACGCTTGCGTAATGTTGGATCGGTCGAGGTAATTCCTACAAGGTCAGCGAAGTACCACAGTGTTTTTTGAGACCAATCTGATTCTTACATGAAATATGCCAAGCAACAGAACGTGAGAATGAAGACATCGAGTTTGAACACCAGCTTCTTCTCCAATGCGGACCTAGGGTTGCCCCGGAAGTACTCTTGCAACCTAGCGAACATCTTGTCGACCTCGAGATGAAACAACTTTGACTGTGCAACTAGCGATCAATGGCGACTAAAAGACCGAGAGATGCTGTGCCATCCTCCTCCTCAGGTCCTCGGGCATCCGTACTTATAACTACTTGCGATGCGGTGCAGGCCATGAGTTTCCCGTTGCTACTATACAGCCTAGACGAGTAAGGAACATGGGTTGTTCTCAATTTCGATAGGGAAGCTGGGTTGCCGACCACGTCACTAGCAGAGCGGCGCTCCTCTCTGATAACTCGGCGGCTGGCACCCCAGACGACGCGCGAGGGTGGTATTCCGGGCTGCTAGCACTGCCCGTCGGGGACGAGAATCCGGGGCAATGCGCGCGGGGGCTTGCGGAACAGGCCAGGAGGCGATCTAAGCTCAGTAGATCGGCTGATAAGCAGCCCTTACACGGTGGAAGGGGACCCTGGGCGTCGACTGTGCGTTGGGAGGCGCTCCTCCCAGCGTCAGCGCACGGTACGGCGAGACGGCCGCGAGAGTTCGGGGCTATCTGGGCGTTGAGAATCAGGGAAACGGGAGGTTGAGATAGCTCTTTTGGTTTAGTATCACACCATGTTTCGACGACCAAAATATCCTGTCCGCCTGCCTATCTGCGCGTGTTCCTGGTTGCGTTCGCAGGCAGGCCACATACGACGAGATAGCACAGTGGGGACAGGCATCTCGGAGGAAGATAAGGAAGCAAGATTTCGGGCCTTGGCCGACATCCACTTGGCAGAGCAGCCAGTTTAGCGCTGAACAATTACTTAGGCGAGACCTTGGGATAGCGTCGACGCTCACCGAGGAATGTGTATGAGTTTATGTTCCCTGGGAGTTACTGGGGAGTGAAGCAAATAGATGAGAGGTAACCCTGGCGATTTGTCCCGACGATTGAAACGGACAGGGTTGGCGATTGAGAGGGTGATGATGGATTCTGTAGGGTAGCTTTGATGGCAATGGAATAATTCTTAAGAGCCATTGGAGAATGAGCTGTGTGTTCCATTATATATTTGTCATCGCTCATGTTATTCAACTTTAAGTACGTTGCGAAATGAATTATCATCACAGGCCTTTATTTCAGTATAGTTGCATGAATTGTTGATGTGAGCGAGTGCCGTGTCTTTACTGCGAGCTACCAAATCCAAAGCAGCCTCTTTTCCAAACAAGCGCATGCATTTGTCCTAAGCGTGACCCTCACCACATCTAAGTCTTAACAGAAGGAAGCGCGTACTTCTCTCTAGGTACGTGGTCAAACTTGCCAAGACTCGTGTGTCCCTCAGGATCAATATACTCGCCCGCAAAGAAGTCGGCATGCTTCGTCTCATCCATCGGCTTGTCCAGATCGAACTCGTACCTCTTCCAGCCATGCTTCCTAGCGTCCAAGTAGTCCGCCATACAGAAAATCCTATCATCCATCGGCGTGTTGGCTCCCATGCGCTCAAGCAAAGGGGAGTTCTCGACCGGCACAAGCTCTCTCTCGTCCGCGGGACGGACGAAGTAGATGACGCCGATGCGGCGAAGGTGGCGCTGGTCCACCGGGGGCTGCACCACGCGGTGAATCGTGGCCTTGAAAAGACCGCCGGTTAAACGCTCCAGCGCCTCGCCGAAGTTGACGACGATGCCGTGCGGCTGGTGCTTGACCCATCTATACCTCTGGGTTTGATGGCAGAGCACTTGTAGAGCCGCAATGGGTTGCGAGAAGAGCAGGGTGAAAGTGCCCCAGTCGGTGTGTCCGGACAGGAAGATGTCACGGTACTTTTCGCTCTCCTCCTTCGAACGGGGTTCACACATCATCTACAGAATCAAGTCAGTCGCTGTAGGCTATCAAGTCCGGAGATGATTAAACTCACGTAGCGGATGTATTCGGTCTTGGAACCGCCGGGCGCATGAGTAGAAAGCACAGCCTCCTCAGGGACTTCAAGAATCATGGCCACGAGCTTGAGCAGCTTGACGAGAATGTTGGTTCGGATGAAGTGCATTACTTCGTTGGTCTCCGGCATGTAGGGTCGTAGAAGCTCGGGGTGCGGGCGGTTCTTTGGGTCGTGGACGAGGATGTTGTAGTGGTCTAGTTGCTTGGGGAAGCCGCCCTTGTGTCCAAGAGGCCCGGAAGGCTTGAAGCCGACGTATAGACCGCGGGCATCTTCCTCGGGAGTGACTGAAAATAGTTAGAGTAGCTTCTTATAGGTTGCAAATAATTATTGACTCACCTTCGTAAGGTCCCTTGTCCTCCGGTGACAGGGTCATAACGCCGTTGGCAATCTTCATCTGTCGCAGGTACGTTTCGTCGGAGATGCCATGGTTCGTGAGCGTGAGGAATCCGTATCCCGTAGCAGCCTCGAACAACTGCTTGGCAAGCTCCTTCCGGCCGTCAGGGTCGTCGAACTTGGAAAGATCAAGGTTGACGAGATCTACATAGTCGACTAGAAGTGTACTCGTGAGATAGGATCATCAAATACGATAAGAGCAATCACTCACGGTCCTCTTGGGTAGGCGGCGGAGGCGTGTAGTCTGGGAGTTGGGCAAGACTGGGAGCCATGATGAATGGAAGAGATGCGAGAGTGGTAATGGAATACAATTCTTGGCCTTTCTCAGTCGTGGCTGCTTGCTTGGTGGTATAGATGATGTTGGCGGCACCGATAGCTGGAGGCGCTGATAGTTATATGCTGAAGACAAGACCGATTTCGCAGACTTCAATGAGCAATGAGGAGGATTTTGCGTGGAGATGTGCTCCCATTGAGTCCGAGATGCAATTCCCGTGCCGATAGATGCCTGGGGAGACGGGAGGAGCAGGAACGCCACCCAGATCTCACCCAAGCAGCGCAACGCGTGGAGCTCCTCCTGTTACAGGCTCCAAATTGAGCATGGAGCTCCTCACGCTGTGCTCCTTATGACGATGAGAAAAGCAACGCAACGCAACGAAGCGTCACGAGGGCTGTTTGGGATGCATTGATGACCAAGCCGTGTGATGCATCACAAGTTGGGCAAGGAATGATGGAGAGCATGACATTGGTAGGAAGCACCATGATATCTCGTCTTCTGCGTGTCAAGACATATTTTGTCTCTATTTGACGCTAGAAGATAGCTCTGGAGTGAGATAGTGATAGCAGCACGTAACCAAGGTCAAGCCTCTCTTCAAGACTGGGGAGTCTAAGGATACTACGGGGAATCTCCCAGAACAACCCTGATCTCAATGACCATGGGTGGAGATATGGGAATTTGATGGAGATACACTAGGCTCTTTACATGGAGGCGCAAGCATCACATGGTCTCCTTGACCACCTGCAGCTAGGAGAATCAGGAAAGGACAGAAACAGGTTTGCTCCCTGTCCTTGTTGCATGCTGCCCGCCGATCTGATCTTGATAAGCAAAATTTTGTCTTTGGCTGTTTTCATTTGGCACCGATTTTCTATGGGAAATTCAAGGCTCTCTCTGTGTAGTCTTTCATCGATGTCTACGTGTGGAAGGAAGTTTGCCGTTACCCATCTGCTCTACCAGTTTTATCATAAACACATGTTGCTAATTCGAGCCAACTATCAAGCTGATTCACCCATTGACTGAATCATGTCCACTGTACCATTCGCAACCCCCACAAACTTGTGTCTCGTCTCATCCACATCATCCTGGCTGGTTGACGTTGAGGTGCCTGGAGTTCCCCATCCGCCACCACCAGGAGACTTGACCACGATGCGATCTCCAGCAGCCATCATGGCCGTGTTTTTACCACCCAGGTTAATCACTCGTCCGCTCTTCTTGATCCAGAGATTCTGTCCCTTTCCGCCTACATGACCACCCTCGAGTCCGTAAGGGGCATACGTGCGTCTCTCGCTTAGAATAGACACCTTGGTTGGAATAGAAAACTCCAGTTCGCGGATGATGCCTTCGCCTCCCGGGTGAGCACCGGCGCCCCCGCTTCCCTCCCGAAGACAGAACTTCCTAAGAATCACTGGGTATCTTCTCTCCAGAACCTCGGGATCTGTGATGCGCGTGTTGGTCATGTTGGTGTGCACGCCACTGGTTCCGTCCCAGGTCGGTCCGCCTCCAGAACCGCCGCAGATGGTCTCGTAGTATCCGAAGCCGTTCTCAGCGTCGTCGGTGCCAAAAGTCAGGTTGTTCATGCAGCCTTGGCTTGCGGCTACGGCCTTGAAGGCCTTGAAGATGACATCGACAATGCGCTGCGATGTCAAGACATTGCCAGCGCAGACGGCTGCCTCCTCTGACGGGCGAAGAAGCGAGGACTCGGGAATGCGGACGTCAATCGGTCGGATGGCGCCTTGGTTTAGCGGGATATCCATACTGACCATGCACCGAAGGGCAAAGATGATAGCCGAATGGCAAATTGCTATGGGTGCATTCCAGTTCCCTGACACTTGTTAACCTTGTCGTCTTGGATCTAGAGCACTTCAGGGATTGGGAATCTCACCATAGGCCTCTGGACCCGTGCCTTCAAAGTCAAAGATAGCACCCCCCGAAGCCTCGTCAATGCTGACTCGGAGCTGAATCGGGGTGCCATCGTCCATGAAGTCGACCGCCTCCAAGGCCTTGCCGTCAGTGGACTTGTAAATGGTTCTGAGCATGTCCCGCACAGCTCTTTCCGCGGCACCTTGAATCTCCTCCACTATTACAAGTCAGTCTCTAATCTTGTACTTGAGCTGGTGCAACTTGCTGTAGAACTGCACGACCTCGAGACCATAGTCGTCAATGAGACCATGGATTAATTGACTGCCACGATGGTTCGCAGCAGCTTGGGCCTTGATGTCAGAGATGTTATCTTTTAGACAGCGAGTTCCCTGGCAGCCTGGCGACTTTGATGGAGCCATGAGTAGTTCCGTCAACTCCTGCTCTTTAAACTCCCCACCTTCGATTACTTTGAAGGACTTGATCACGGCCCCTTCTTCCCACAGCTCCTTGGAGTTGGGAGGCATTGAGCCAGGGAGAATACCGCCAATCTAAAACTGGTCAGTATTTGTAGAGATTTGGAAGGTGTAGCTCATAAGGGACGCACATCTGCATGGTGGCCGCGTGATGCCGTCCAGAAGATGATCTTACTGCCTTCATCATTGAACACGGGTGTAATCACTGTGAGATCTGGCAAGTGAGTGCCACCACAATCTAAAAATAACAGATTAGCTTCAAGATATTTCTTTCTAATTGCAAGCCTGAGGCTCACCTGGGGCATTGGAAAGAATGACATCGCCGGGATGAAGCTTGTCTCCCCAGTGCTGGATCTGCCACTTCACGGCAAAGGCCATACTGCCAATCTATTGAACGATCAGTCGATGGAATCTCACGAATACCGCAGCTCTGTAGACTCACCATTGCCGGAACATGGGGCGCATTTGCCACCAATCCACCATCCGGAGAGAACACGGTGCAGGAGAAATCCAACCGCTCCTTGATGTTGGTGCTAACACTCGTCTTCTGGAGTGCTCGGCCCATCTGCTCCGCCACTCCCATGAATCGATGTCCAAAGATGGAGAGCTGAATGGGATTTGCTTGCTTCGACGAGAGAGTTGCCTTGCTCCCAACGTGGACGTCGATGACGACAGTGTTGGAGAGTCTGGTGGCCGTGGCCTCCGGGATGATGACAATTGTCTGCTTGTCGTCGATGATCAACGCAGGTCCGCGAACCTTGGAATGAGGAACCAGTTCGCTGAGAACATACACGGGCGTTTTGCTCCAGCCCAAGCCCTTGAAGTACACATCCTTCGTCATGTGTGCCTTCGTCGTCCAGATGCCTTCCGCGGATGCTAACTCCGCAGGCCACGGAGTAGCCGACTCCATATTGCTTTGCCCAATTGACCGCACCCGACAGTCGTCCACGATAACATCACGCCCAGTCGGCAGAAATCCAAACTGGCTCTGGTGCGCCTTTTCAAACGCAGCAAGGAAGCCTCCTGTTCCAGGCTTATCCTGGATCATCAGAGCGGTGTCGCTTCCGTGGTAACGCATGTTAAGATACCTCTCCGAGACGATGCGCGACTTGGGAATCCGCTGGACGAGCAGTGCCTCGACCGCATTGTCTTGAAGCTTGTCTAATTCTGCTGAAAACAAGGCAAAGTTCCCGGGAGAGTAGATAGCTGCGGACGGGCTGCGCTCCTCTTGAACAACGTCTGCTAGGGCCATCCCGTGTGCTGATAGGAGTGATGAGTACTTGTGGATGAGGATCCGTGAAATGCCCAGCGCCGTGGAGATATCGCAGGCATGTTGTCCTCCTGCACCACCAAAGGATGCGAGATTGTGAAGACCAGCATCGAATCCCTTGGCTTCGGTCAGGGTTCGAATGGGCCGACACATAGCTTCGTTCGCAACATCCAGGAAGCTGGTCGTGTTAGCACGTAGATATCATTGGAGGGAGCATGTACGAGGCTTACCCGATGGCGACCTCCTCCACAGACAGTTTCTCAGCGACTTCCTTGTTGATCTCTTCGGTGAGGCTTTCAAATAGTCTCCGACTAGCATCAATATCCAGAGGAAGATCCTCATTGGGGCCGAAAATCTTCGGAAAGAACTCGGGGCGTAGTCGTCCAAGAATCAAGTTGGCGTCCGTGACGGTCAAGGGACCGCCGTTTCGGTAACACGCAGGCCCAGGATGCGCAGAGGCACTCTCCGGACCAACTTTGAACATGCCGCTCTGCCACACGAGGATACTTCCACCGCCGGCTGCGACGGTGTTGATGTCTAATTGAGGGCTCTGGACGATCACCCCAGCAGTGGTAGTCTCAAAGACCTGTTCTAACTCTCCAGTGTACCTAAAACAGAATCAGGAGAAGAAATGAAGGTGATTAAACGATAAAACGTACCTTGACACATCTGTACTCGTACCACCCATGTCAAACCCGATGACCGGAGTGCCATCTTTCTCGTCGTAACATGTTCTCGCGTAGCCAACAACACCACCCGCGGGACCCGACAGGATAGATCTCAGTCCAGATAGGCTGGAAAACTCCACAAGACCTCCATCGCTCTGCATGAACTCGCAGCGGCACCCACTGGTTCTCAGATCCTCGAAGCCGGACTCAAAGCCGCTGATGTAGCGCTTGATCTCCGGTGTCAAGTAAGCATCCGCTGTTGATGAGTTGCCCCGAGGAACGATCTTCACGACAGGGGATAGCTCGGCACTCAGCGAAACGTGAGTGAAACCGATAGACTCGGCGAGCTTACCTACTGCTGTTTCGTGATCTCGGAAGGTGAAGCTGTGCATCAGACAGACGGCAATGGATCGGAATCCCTCATCGTAAGCCGCTTGAAGGGACTCCCTAGTTGAATCCAGGTCTTACTTGATCAGCCAAATCGCTTCCAATGAAAAGGACGGGATGTTCTAACTTACCTAACGGTTCGAGAATTCTAACTACTTCACCAGTGACACCCTCTACTAAAGCGGAATCTGAGGCAATGTCGATAGGCGTAGGCTTCTTACTCTCTGTCCAGGACTCCAGAGTCACTCGCTCGGTTACCTCGATCACTTTTGAGTACAGCGTATCTGGCTTGTTGATTGCCATGTCAAAAAGCTTTGGTCTTGACTGGTTACCGATATGAAGGAGGTCCTGACGCTTGGTTAGACAACGTGACTCAGCCATTTTGTCTCAACTCACTTTCAAGCCCTTGGTTACAACGAACACAGTCCTCTCGCCTTTTCGCTCAAGGAGGGCATTTGTAGCTACAGTTGTGCCCATTCTAATTGATTCTGGATATGTCAGTTTTTGTGTTCATCGTTTTCGCTTTGTAAGAGACGACATACCAACTCCCCTTAAGGATATCTTCTCGCCTCTGGGATAGGATCGCCCAGTGGCCTGCTCCAACACCCTGCGAATCGCTTCCACGGGAGCATCTGGATAATTATTCGGGTCCACCGAAAGGAGCTTGATTAAAATATCATGCTGGCCCGGGACAGTAGCGACGCACTGAGCAAATGTTAGCGGCTTCATCTTGTGCACTGTTAGCGTGGGACTGCCATACATCCGTGAAGGTGCCACCCCGATCGATGGAGATTCGGATGCCACTGGTTCGGTCCGGAAGAGAACCCATTGTGTGCTAACTAGACTTGGGGATTGCAAGTGGCTTCAAGATTGGAAATGGGCGTTGATTGGAGGTGAGTGAGACGAAAAGTGCTTCAATGTCGCGTTGTGTAGGCTACGAAAGACAGGTGATGCAAGGGTGATTATAATCCTGAGGTTACCCCCGCTCGGAATACATGCCTCTGTCTGGTAAATGTGATGGCTCGGCCTCGGAAGGACGAATAAGAGAAGAGATCCCGGTGCTCCTCCCTTTCCTCAACCAAAGGACGGCTTGTAGCGGAGGAGCAATCCCGATCTTGATAACAAGTGTGTGTGGAGATAAGTCGTCGGCATTTGCATCCGTCCCCCCACACCCTTCACATCCATTCTACATGGGAGCTCCTCCCGCCATGTCGCTTATCGTAAGCCGACGAGAGCCTACGGAAGAGCAGCATTGCCGACTGACCAATGATCTCTGTAGCACATGTGGTGCAGTTGGCATCAACATGATGCAATTATATGATCGAATGCGGCATGGGAAATACGCTGCTTCATTAATTCACTTTGCTAAGGTAGATTGCATGAGACAATTGGGTGCGAATGAATACAGTACAGAACCGGCGTTTTATTTGATGTTTCCTCTTAGTATGTCTTGGCTATCACCTAATTGTGCGAACAGCATCGTCCAAAGCCATTGCTACGTACTTCACATTGCCCTCGTTCAACCCCGCAATTGAGATCCGAGACGTGTCCGCCATATAAATGTGATATTTGGCTGTATTGCACCTGGGTTAGTTTACCGTCTTGAGAAAGTGATTATGTCAAAAAAAAGACTGAGAACTTGACAGATCTTACTCTCTAGATGCTGGATTTGAGCAGGCGTGATTCCCATGTATCCAAACATGCCCGTTTGACTGATAATGTGAGACCAATCACCCGGCGTCTTGAGACCTTGCAGCTCTTCGAAGAGCCTCTGACGCATGGAAAGAATACGCGTCGACATGGTCATCAGATCTCTCTTCCACTGCTCGGCGATGTCCGGAGTGTCGAGAACAGTGGCGGCAATCCTAGCTCCATATACGGGTGGGTTGGAAATGGTGGCTCGCTGTGAGTTGGCGAGGATTGATCCGACGGTGCGAGCTGCGTCTGGCGAGTTGGCAACCATGGCAGTGAGTCCAACTCGCTCTCCGTAAAGTCCCATGCTTTTAGCAAACGACATGCAAACGCAAGCCTCGAGACCCAGATCCTCCACAAAGTATCTGATGGCCCATGCGTCTTTGTCGACGGAACCTGAGTTGAAGCCCAAGTATGCGGAATCGAAGATGGAGAAGATGTTCTTCTCCTTCACTATGGCTGCAATCTCCCTCCACTGCTCTTCAGATGGATCACATCCAGTTGGGTTGTGTGCGCACGCATGCAAAATCACCGCAGAGTCCTTGTCCGCGGCTTGCAAGGCGCTCACGTAGCCATCAAAGTCAAGACTGCCGTTCTTGTAGTATGGCAGGGTCTTGACATCAAAGCCAATGGAGCTGAATAAGAGACTATGATTTGACCACGTTGGATCCGTGATATAGACGGTCTTGATACTACAACCAGCCTTCTTCATCGTGAGGCCTGCCAGTAAGAGCGCTCCCGTGCCTGAGACGGATTGACAGGAAGCCACCAACGAGGAAATTAGCATGATATGCGCCCAATAAAATCGTTTATTTCAACCTACCCTGTCTTCTTCGAGGGCTTTGGTTCCATGGAAAACGAGTCGCACGGCCGCATCGCGGAATGTGTTGAGCCCTGCAATAGGCAAATACTCGTGCCCGGCGTCGACAACTATTTCTTTCGCCATCCGCACCGAGGGTAACACCCAGGGCTGTCCGTTCTCATCGCGGTAGGTTCCTTGGCCTAAGTTGACCTTGTCAGGAGATTCATCGCCGACGTATCTCCTCGTCACGTCGAAGATGCTGTCCGGGGGGATGAATTCGCCCTTGGAGAATGCGGAGGGAGTGGAACTTGACATTTCGAGCGTCAATGCAAATAGGAGCTGCAGTGGAAACGTAATCAAAGAATGATGAAATCAACTTGAAGTGCACTTTCGGCAGAATTCAGAATAACTTGGGACTGGCATTCTCTTGATGTGCCTTAATTACTACGCGGGCGGAGCTCCACATGATTGTGACTCGGAAGAAGATCCGTCGCCTAAAGATGGATGAGATTGTGGGGCGTCGGATCGCATCTAACATGCTCCTCCCGCCGAAGATGAGATAGAAAAGGTCGGACAACGCTGCGCCAAATATAGATTGCTTGTCAGTTTTCTCCTCGTCCATCGTCGACTTCATTCCACTCTGAGCTACATCACCATGGCGCCCAGTTGTCCCCCTCGAGGAGTGTACGCTCCCGTCGTCGCCTTTTTCAACGAGGATGAGACTCTGGACTTTGACGCTTTGAAAACTCACATCACACGTCTTGCCAAAGCCGGAGTAGCGGGTCTGGTAATCCAAGGCAGCAATGGCGAGGCACCCCATCTGCTACACTCGGAACGACAAGAAGTCATCGCCACTGCTTCTTCCATTCTAAAGGAAAGTGGGATTCCCGGCGCTGTCATCATTGCTGGCTGTGGTGCGCAAAGCACCAGAGAATCCATCCAGCTCTGTCAAGAGGCGAAGGAGTCTGGCGCCGACTACGCTCTTGTCTTGGCTCCTAGTTACTGGAGTGAGTTTACGTTCTTTGTGCCTTGACCTAAATGACCACGACTAACACGCCTAATAGCTGGAGCCATGCAAAAGCCCGTCATCTTCAAGTTCTTCGACGATGTTGCAAAGGCCTCGCCAATTCCCATTTTGCTCTACAACTTCCCTGCCGTGACTTCCGGCATTGACCTCGACTCGGACCTGATTGCCGAACTATCGGCTTCCAACTCTAACATTGTTGGCTGCAAATTAACTTGCGGCAACCTTGGCAAGCTACAGCGTGTAGCTCACGACCCGAGAACGACGAAGCCCTTTGCTGCCTTTGCTGGAAAATCCGACTTCTTCTTGCATGGACTAGTTGCCGGGTCAAACGGCGTTATTGCAGCGGCAGCGAATTTAGCACCAGCCGTGCATGTTCATCTCCTCAAATTGTATGACGATGGCAAGATCAAGGAGGCTCAGGGACTTCAAACACACCTCAGCCAAGCAGACTGGGTGTTAGTTCAGCTGGGTGTCGCTGGTTTAAAAGCAGCTCTAGATAGATACTATGGCTATGGAGGAGGGCGGAGCAGAAGGCCATTGGGCTTGGTGGCTAGTGTCAAGTTCGAAGGAGGAAAGGATGCCGTGCTAAAAGGACTGGTCGACCTGGAAAACTCTTTGTAACTTAGTGAAATACGCCAGAATACTAGAAACATTTTCTAAGTACTAGACTTCGTGTCGCAGCCGCTAGCGCTCGCGATTAAAGAACCCAAACTTTCCAAGCCGTTCCTTGGCTATCTTGACAACAGAAGCTAGCTTGGCAGCAGGGTAACTCGAATTGTCGAGGAGTAACAGCAAGGATGTTTAACCATTGATCGAATAGTACGTGTAGAACTCACATGAAAACTATCCTAATGAATCCTTATCCACCGTTACCCTCGCGGGAATTGAGCTGCATTCTGATACATTGTGAACTCCCCCGCTCTTTTCCCGCGCCTCAATAGTTAAACTAGTCACGCCTAGCATCCCAAATACCCACCCATGGTGATTCTAAGAAGCATGTATTCAAGATTTAAACGGCCTTCGACTTTTTGGCGGCTTCTTTCTCCTTGAGAGAGGTCTGCACAAACTTGATCGGGTCCTTCGGAGGGTGTTGGATGAGTTCCAGCTTTCAGAAATGCATCGATCAGTCACCAGCGATGTATCGAAAGACCCCTTCGGTAACGTAGGTATCGATGGGTAGTTTTGGGCCGTTAGCCATTAAAGACATAGGACCGAGGTTACAACAAACAGCTACGTTGGCATCACTTAGGTTGGCCCGAAGAATGTCAATACCGGCTGAGGATGCATCGTAGACGGCGAGACAGGGTTCAGCACCAGGTAACTGGGAAAGCTGGATAGGTGTTCGAGAGATGCCATGGATGCGGAAATCTTGATATGATCTTAGGCTTTAATGCCCGCATCGGTTCAGGTAAACAACCGACTAAATACGCGCTGGTTTTCTTCCGGAAAGAGTTGGTGACTCATTATTCAACTGGTCTTGCCTGCTGGCTGACATTAAGTAGTTAGAGAGACATCTTAGTGTGCATAGCAGGTAGGTAGATTGTAGATAGTCGCTGCGTAACGCCGAGTAGCTCATTAACCGGGAGGACTGTTGTGTCACATCACTACTTAAGTCAAACTCAAGCTAAATTATCATTCTCAGTCCTATGAAAGAACAGGGGATCATCAATACCTTTCCCTTGGTTCGCGGATTAGCTGTGCTAACGGACATGAAAGTGCCTTAAAATGATTCATTACACGCTATCATGGAGCCTACTCTGAGATCAACGCCGGACATTCCGAACTACGGCCTCTTTTTAAAGTGGAGATGGTTTACACAACAATGGAGTTCAGTATCACTAACAACAACGGCTTCAAGCAATAGAAAAAAGAATACAAAGAAATCAGGGCCATAGCTGTGATACTAAAGCTAAAAACTAGAACATGTTGGATAGACACTTGAGAGATCAATTTTGTGGCAAAATGAAAACCGAGAATGAACTTCGACACAGTTTCCTCAACTTACATCAAGTACCTACATTTTCGCCTTGTTCCGCTTCGAGGAACCCAGATATCCTCTGCTTGATGATTCCACCAGCCATCTGCGAACTGAGCTACAATCTATGCTTGTTTTCCTTCTCAACTTTGAGATTTTGGGCGTGATCAAGGATTGCCTGCACCATCTCAACATCTCTCGCTCGCATAGCCTCGAGAAAAGGTGTATGCTGTCCGCGCTCTGTCATTTGATAGTCTGCCCCCTTGTCGAGAAGAAGTTTAACCACGGCGACGTCTCAGTTTCTTGTAGCTATGGTTAAAGGAGTTGGCTTCGCGTCATCCATCGAATTGAGCTGGTCCAGCATGAGGTCAACCACAGAACTCATCATCTGCCCACCGCCCAGTCGCACAACCCAGTGTAAAGGCTTCATTAACAAATCAAGCATGATCTTTAAAATCTCAGCTTTGACAAACTCCACCTTCTCCTGTGGTGGTGATTGATAGATCCGCCAGGAGGTCACCCTCGTCTGTCTCAAATCCTGCTTGCTCGGCCATACGGTCTCTGTGAGAACGCCAATTCTCGTAGAGCCCAATTGCCTCTTGGGGAGAGACCACTAGCAGAAGCGACCGGAATAAAGAGCGCCCATTCCAAGCTCCATACGTATCCGATGCTTGCAGCATGAAGTGATCGCAAAATCCAGACCATTCCCGGTTACCTCTAGTGTTCCAAGGTAGCTGCGTATCTTCTAGAACGAGCCAGTTAGAGTTGACGGACGCCGCCGTGACAATTCGAAGATACATTCCAAGTGAAAATTTCTAAGCTTCTCAGTACAGAAATGATACCGTTGTTTGCATACCGCCTGCAGAGGTTCAGGCAGGGCAGATGGGCGGCACCCAAGAACACGAAAGGCACCCTGGTTGGTTATTTCACGCCTATTTGTTCAGAAATGATGGCATCGCCCAATGGACGTGGACCCGTGAGGGGTATTATGACTTCGTGCGACGCCTGGGGACTTTGCAAGTTGGGGTAGTAGCCAGAAACCACCCGACCCAACCGTTCGAGGGTGTCGTGAAAATTACTGTCACACTGAGACGTCTTTAAATCACAACAGCGTTAGCAGAAAGCGACATAGCCTTCGGACCTCCATAATCACCAGAAGCAGATTTGGAGGCAAAAGTGCACGAGTTTCAGAGGATGGGCTGGGGACTTCAGTAACGAGCCTGAGTAAGCCTTTTCAAGGTAGGCGAGGTCGCTAGAAGCAATTCAATGGAATTTATTTCGAAATTTAATAGTGATGCTTGGTAGGCGAGTTAGATTGGTGTAGTGAGAGCAGTGCTAGATGTGAGTTAAAGCAAGTGCTAGTATTTTCTAACATCGTCAGATATTTTAAGATAAGGATAGGTCTCTCAAAATGTAGGTTTTTACTCACTATCATTACACTCATCAGTAAAAGACCGATTTCTGTGCCGTCGATCGGAACTCATTTTCATCATTGTTTTGATATATGGCAGCCGTTACCTGAAAACCAATGTTCATTCTTGAACGTCGGCCAATTTCGACGTTGTCTCCCCATCATCAGAAAGCTTCTAATTGTTGTTGTAGTGACTCGAAATTTCTTTTTGAAAAGTCTCATATCATTCAATGCTTGAAACTACATTACGCTCTCTCCTACTATCGTACGTAATGGGCTCGGAAATTGTGCACTTCAGTCATCCAGAACAACAGGCTCGCCATCGATCTTCTTCCAGATGTCTTCGCTCTTCAGCCTCAACCACCACTCATGAATCGCCGGGTGACTAGCAGCCCACTTCTTGGTAAATACCTGGACACATGTTAGTCTCTCATGGTACCTATAGATGAAATGTTTTATAAAAACTTTGAGGATAAACTCACAAACTGATAGCCTCGAGAGATCGCGGCTACAACGAAGAGATCGGCAAGGGTCAGAGTATCTCCCACGAGATACTTCTTCCCCGCCAGTGCCTTCTCAACGACGCTGACCATAGCCTCGCTGTTCTTTTCCACGGAAGCAAGAATCTCCGGGGATGAAGGCGCCTTGCCTATCACGGGGTTGATCCAGGCCATGATGGGAGGGAGGAGTTCGCTGTTGGCAAATGATGCCCACCTAGACGACGTTAGGATCTAAGACCACAAGCAATGTGCACAGTGACCGGGGGTTACTTACTTAAGAGCGGTAGCTTCTTCTTCTAGGGTTGAACCCAACAAGGTAGTGTTGGGATCCTGTTTTGCCACTGTGTGCAAGAATCAGCGGCCGCACTCATATACAACAGCAGGGAAGCGGAACATACAATATACCGAGACAGGAATGCACTCATACAGCGTGAACCCATTTGGACGCTCTAGAGCCGGGACTTTACCCGGCGGGAATTTAGACACTGCAGTCTGTGATCAGCAGCCGTAGTCAAACAGAGACACCGGTGGAGCAGATGCATACGGAAATCCTCGCCTACTCCGCCCTTGCTTGCGTCGACCTTGATAGGCCACGCCTCCACAAACTCGATGTCTAGTCTGGGACTCGTTAGACTTGGGCCTGGCGGGAGAGGTGGTTGGTGGGGATTTACTTGTTGTAATAAGCGATGTACAGGCACATGGTGGCCCGAGGGGCCTTGGGATACCAGTAAAGCTTTCCGAACGACATTTTGAGTATTGGAAGTAGACGGTTTTGAGAAGAGGAAGAAAGAAGTTTGAGAAAGATACGTTAGGCGTCGTCAGAAGAAGAACTCTGGTTATAAAGTCGCATTCCTTCCATTGCCGTGGTATCAAGTGCCGCTTCCCGCAGATCTGAATGCCTCCCTTCGGAGGAGCTCATCGATCCAAGACCCCACCCAACTGCGGACGCTTCGGCTAGTGTCGTTGCTCGTGTTGAGGATGCTGAGGAAAAGTGGAACATAGTGACATGCAGCGCGATAACATGTCATTACGCATTTTGATGCATTGCATTTGAGGATGGAGCTCCACCTCAAATCTGTGGAGCCCAACTTGTTAGTGCGGCGTCGGCCAGCGGACGGGATAGAGATAAGTTATAACACGGAGGAGCTGCTGCAGGTGGTTGGTGATGTGTCGATTGTCTCTCGAGGAACAACGCAAGAAACAGGAAATCTTCATTCCAAACTCAACTCAAATCAGACAGCCGAGAGGCTCTTCAACATCACAAACTCCAGAAATCATGTCGCAACCACAACTTGGTTGGATCGGGCTCGGCTCGATGGGCATTGGCATGTCCCGCAACCTTCAAGCGCATCTCGCCGGATCAGGGGCACCTGCATTACTATTTACAAACCGCACGATGACTCGAGGTGATGCACTAAAAGGGGAGGGTGCACTTCCGATCCAAACGGTGGAGGAACTTGCAAAGAAGTCGGACATCATCTTCTCCTGTGTACGAAATTCCAGACAAATGGAAAAGAGCGCCGGTTACTAATTGATCATCTAGGTAAGCAATGACCAGGTTCTGCAACAGACGGCGCGTGATATCATTGCGTCTGGCAGTTTAAAGGGCAAGGTGTATGTGGATTGCTCGACCGTCCACCCAGATACTTCAAAGGCAATTGCCAGCCAGATCGCCGAAGCCGGTGGCGAATTTGTCGCAGGTGAGCGGGCCAGAGACTTCTCTAAAAACATATCTAACGTCTTACAGCGCCGGTTTTTGGTGCTTCTCCCATGGCGCTAGCGGGAAAGCTCATTTTCGTGATTGCTGGCCCGTCTTCGGCGACGGAAAGGATCGCTCCCTATCTCAACGGCGTCATGGGGCGGTCGGTCATCTCAATGGGAACGGATGTCTCGAAATCTAGCCTGCTGAAGATCGCCGGCAATATTTGCGTCGTTTCGTTCATGGAAGTCCTTTCAGAGGCCCATGTCTTTGCTGAGAAAACTGGCCTCGGCTCTCAGGTACTCGAGACGATGATTGCTGACATGTTTGGACCGGTTCTGGAAAGCTACTCGAAGCGATTGACGACGGGGGCTTATGCGCCACCCACGTCTGGCAAAGCCGGTTTCGATGTGCAACTTGCTATCAAAGACGCAAAGCATGCCCTGACTTGTGCCAAGGATGCCGGAACTAGCCTGGAGGTTAGCGAGCTTGCCCTGAGGCATATGGAGGAGGCCAGAGCTCTAGAGCCAAGCAGGCCGTTGGATAGTAGTTCGATGTATGGGGCAATTAGGAAAGAGTCCGGGCTGGACTTCTTCTCGGACGTGTGCAAAGAGAGGGATGCATGATAGACTACTAGGCAAGAAAGGGAATCACCAATAGTCACCAGGCAACACCTGTGATGACATGATCAATTTACGCTACAAACTAAACGTGTCTTACAAGTCGAAGGAGTGTATCTACGTACCATACCCGTTGATGGTCTGAATTAGTACTATCACCGGCAGCTGTCCCTCAGCGGGACTTCACTGCATCGGTTGTCCTCGCAAACATCCCAGCAGTCTTGGTCCGGGTTAACCAGCACACGATGTGTCTGGTCACCATTGCTATTTTCCCATGTTATGTGGTACTGCTTACTCGTGTCCGCGTCTTCGACACCAGTAGCTTTGTATCCAGCTTGGCAGAAACAATAACTACTTCCAAAACTGGGGGCTCCGTCAAGCGGGTTGAAGAACTCGCATGTAGCACGGCCACCACATTCGCCAGGGACGCAGGTTTCCGCACAGCCTGCACCGCCAGAGGGACACTCTCTAGGACTTCCAAGACCTTGACGTGCGGCAGTGAGCAGGAACTCCATGAATCCGGCTCCGGTCTCGAGGATATTGTTGTGGAATTGGCTTGTAGTTGGGTAAAAAGGGCAGTTACTGTCCGGCCCCGCGAAGCCAAATTCGATGGTAAAGCCGTATATCTTATTGAATTTGCTGTTTACAAAGCTTCGACTAAATGCATAGTCTTGGGATGTGCCGGAAGTTGGGTACAAGTATGCAGATTGTCGTGCATCGTAGTGCCGATTGGCTGCACCCTCCATGCCAACGGCGACTTTGGTTGCGGCGACGATGGTTGCATCCCAGTCAGAGAAGGCAATGTGTTCTCTGTACTCGAGCCCAGATGTATCGGGAATTTTGCCCCTCTTCTTATTGTATGCTGGGTTAGTGAATGCTTGGTTGGAGTCAAAAGCCTGGTTGGTATCGTCTCCCCATGGATAGAGCACCAAGCCAGAGAAGGAATGCAGATCGACGAACCACCGCAGCTTGGGGAACTTATCCATCACCCACTTAACATTGCGCGTCTCTGGCTCTGAAAAGGCACTTGTTCCGTGGTATGTCGGGTCCGATGGGTTTGACGACGCCAGCGAAACGCCAAGACCAGAAGCGAAGTCCGTCTCGAAGTCCCACAGGAAATCAAAGTTGCGGTTAAGATCAACTGCGCCGCTCGGGTTGCGGTTTTTGCGCCAGCAGGAACTCGTGGACTGATCATAGGCCACGCCGTCGGGGTTGACGAGCGGCATGAAGACGATCCCCGTGGACAGCGCTGTAAGGACATCATCATGCGTGTATGTCACGCCGCCATAGGTGAGTCCCGTGCCGAGACGCTGCGCCCATAGAAGGTCCGAGATGAAGTAGATGAGATTGTCTGGAGCACCACGCTCACGGGCGTGGATTGCAGCCATCAGGTAGACGCGGTAGGCATCGTCACAGTCCAAGCCGTTGCCAACTTTGCCTCCAAACATGGTTGCACCGCCGTGTGTCGTGTCAGGGGTAGTGAACAGCTCGATGCCAAACTCGTTAGCGAGTCCTTGAACTGCAGACTCGATTTCAAGCACGTTCATCAAGTTGTCAATCTTGGTGCCGACAGGCTGCGAGCCAAGGCCTCGCGGAGCGATAGCGCCACCTTGGAAGCGATCACCGACATTGATGCGGACTGTAGGAATAGAGGAATTGGTTCGTCGGATAAAATGATATCCTCCGCCCTCGCCTGGTAAAAGGCAGGCCTCGGCCACAGCAAGGATGCCGGTGACGACGCAAAATCCAGCAAATCGCATGGCGATTGTATTTGTATTGTGTTGAGTTGCTGAAAACGACCACGCAACAGATACCGTTTACTCTTCTCACCTTACTTATAGCCTAGTTTCCTGTCTTACATTTGGCCTAAGTAAAGTGCTTGGGGCTGTGCTGTCACACGGCAGAATTATTTACGCCAACACTTACGAGTACATCACCACTCATGCATGTCTTTGGGTATCACAGCTCAGTCACCAGGTCAAGCTGGAGAGAAATATCCATCACCACAGTGGCCACATGACGAACAAAATGCAACAAGTTGGATTGTCTCCGTAAAAAGCCGGAAGGTAGCCTAAATACATCAACCAAAGTACCGGCACTCATCTATTCCAGGATGATCTAGCCCAACCGTGGCTTACTTAGCCTCAACAGCTGAAGGGTGAGAAATGCAACCATCTCCGATTGGACGCCTCTCTGAAAGTCGTCCTCTTTGCGTTGGATAACTGTCGGCAATTTCTGCTAAGTTGTGGGGAGCTTGCGTAATTACAATATCCATAATTGGTGCACGCTGACGAGAACAAACTAGTCGATTTGCACGTTTTCCAAAGCCATTTAGTAACACAGTCTCAAGCTCATTCGATAGAGCCTACGATGCCGCATGGGTATCAGATTTCATGTGATTTCGGTCATAATGCACTAGTTTATGTTCAATATCTGATACCTGGCTAGATGCTCCTCTCAATCTTTAAAGAACTGGTTCTTCGGGCGAGGAAGACCGAGATGCTCTCGTAGCGTAGTTCCCTCGTAATCACGACGGAAGATGCCTCGACGTTGTAGCTCCGGCACCAAGCGGTGCGCAACATCGTCGAGCCCTTGAGGCAGGAAGGGGAAAACGACAGTGAAGCCATCTGCCGCCTCCTCCACCAGCCACGTGTTCAACTCCTCCGCAACAGTCTCAGCCGTCCCAACAAAGGCCAGTCCAGCATAGCCTCCATAGCGCTGTGCAAGTTGTCGAACAGTCAGGCCTTCTTCCTCGGCGAGTTTCAGGACTCCCGCTCGTCCGGTCTTGCTCGCGTTTGTATCTGGGATATCCTTTGGAAGCGGGCTGTCCGGATCAAACTTGGACGCATCGGCGTCGAGAGCAACTGACAGCGAAGCAATAGCGCTGTCATAGTGCACCAAGCTGTCCAGCTTGAGACGCTTGGCCTGTGCATCTTGGACCGTATCGCCAATGACAATCAAGGCAGCCGGCAGGATCTTAAGGTGGTTGCGATCCCGTCCCGCAGCAGTGGCTCTGTCCTTGATATCCGCATACAACACTTTCGCAGACGCCAGGTCTCGGGGCGAGCAGAAAACCGCCTCAGCCGTTTCGGCAGCGAGCTGTTTTCCAGGTTCGGATTGCCCGGCTTGAACGATGACGGGCCAGCCTTGAACTGGACGTGCAATGTTGAGTGGCCCTCTCACCTTCAGTGCGTCGCCCTTGTGGTCCAGAACGTGGAGCTTCTCCGGGTCAAAGTAGACGCCGCTTTCTTGGTCGCGGATGAATGCGTCGTCGGCAAAGCTGTCCCAGAGACCGGTGACGACGTCGTAGAATTCCCGAGCCCTCTTGTATCGCTCGCTGTGCTCCAAGTGCTCATCGAGGCCGAAGTTCTTGGCAGACTCCGGATTTCCAGTGGTGACAATGTTCCAAGCCGCTCGCCCGTTGCTAATGTGGTCCAACGAGGCGAAGCGTCGGGCAATATGGTACGGCTCGTCGTAGGTCGTCGACGCAGTCGCAGCAAGGCCGATCTTGCTCGTTACAACGGATAGCGCGGACAGCAAGGTAAACGGCTCGAATGAAGTGACGGTGTGGCTACGCTTCAGTGCGTCCGTGGGCATGTTCAAGACAGCTAGGTGGTCGGCCATGAAAAAGGCGTCAAACTTGGCATCCTCCAGTGTCTTGATGAATGATTTAAGATGCGCGAGATTGAAGTTGGCGTCTGGGTAGGAACCAGGATATCTCCATGCGCCAGTATGCAAGCTCACTGGGCGCATGAATGCGGTGAGATGCAACGACTTTGAGTCTGCCATGGTGTTGGTTTATATTGTTTGTTTGCGAACGTGGTCGTATTGTGGCCTGAGGGATGATCTACTATCGGCGCTATTCAGGAAATGGCGGGCGCTTTATACGAGGGATATGTCAGGCTGATTTACAATTAGTAAGTAATGCACATGAAAGTTGATGGCGAAGATGCAGATGTCAATCACGACATCGAACACATGCCGAGCTTATTAATGAGACGGGCTATTTTACAACTCACCCCGTTAGCTAGTGATACCGAACTAAGCGCAGGACAGAGGCACAACACCAATACCGCAGAAATAGTCGGGAGTCACGCCTTGTCTTTTTATCATTCAGCATAAACTTCAAGCAACAATAATCACACGGCTCGATCGTATTTTTTTCCTCAACCATATTGCAAGGCTGTAAAAGTGCCTTTAGATGCCTTGGCGCATTCGTGAATAGCAACGTCACACGCTGTGGGAGCTGGAAAGGATAGAGATCATATGTTGTGAGTAGAGGAAGGAGTATGAACGTAATTGATTCGCAATTTAAGTTACTTCTGCTTAGCGTTGTAAAATCAGTCTTCTCCGAACGGTTTTATGCCACTCCTGTGATAATGCGGCGTCTTTCGACCTTGTTGACTAGCATAACGTAAAGCGCTACTTGTCTAAGGGAGGTCAGAAATACGAAGCCCAATCGTCTAAGTAGCTTTATTTTGGGGCAATGGTACTAATGAACTTCGTTTCAAAGGAGATATTGCTACTGTTAGGACTCAGACGATGTGAAATTGAGTTGAGAGAACATCAACCAGAATTTGGATAATGGACTTGCTAGACCACCCATGCGAAATTGGTAAAAAAAGAGGCATGGGATGGCTTTTTCCTTCTTTTTTCATTGTGAGCCCTCTGTCCTTACTCATAGTGAGAATCATTGAATCACTGCCACTTTGCACATGCTCTATCCGTATAGTGTGATCTTCACAGTGTAAAACCAACAGCACTGTGGAGTCAGAACCGGCATCTTCATCCTGAATCCGTCCTTCTCCATTTTCTTATTTCTCATTTCCACCAACTCGCTTCATCTCATGACAGAAGCTCGCTCTCTGTCTCCATACCCTCTTTGCGTCCTGTTAACCGTCCTCGGAAACTCGTTGAGTTGCAAGCACATCACCATGCCTCCGCTACAATGTCTGCCATTGTTTCTGCTCCTTCTGAGCGCCTCGCTCGTTGCCTCTGCAGACTCGGAAGTGTACCCGAAGTTGCCCGGTGTTGCATTTAGTCTGACTCCTAACTATGGGTAAGTATTGCCGTATCTACCAGGAATATGACTGTGCTGATCCTGAGTTGCAGCACAGCAACCATCTACTTCCCGAACTCGTCCTACGTCAACGTGGCTTACGTCGAAGGAGGTCCGAAATACAAGGTCTTCATGAGAAGAGAAGTTAGCGGTGTGTCTTTACAGAACAGTTTGCTGTGTGAGTTTTTGCCTTCTTCAGTGGCGTCACTCACGCTCGGCTTCTGCGATACGGCGGCCATCTCCGATTTCGAGAGCACACGAGCTCTTCTCGATACCCTCAAGGCCTCTGTCGCCGCCTACCTGGGCACCACCTTTTGCTTCGCCCACCTTGTTATTCCCGACCGAGACCAGACTTACCAGAAAGCCGTGATTGAGAAATCCTTCGCGGCGATTGGTCTCCGCAAAAGCTGCAACATAGCAGATGCCGCCGGTGCAGCTGTGCTCGCCAATTACATCCGCCATGCGCCTGACCTTCATACCGCCGAACAAGCCGTCTTCATTGTCGACTACAGCAGATCGGGTCTGCGACTCGCCCTGTTCTGCGATGACGACGGCATGATGGACGACTTGCGTCGGGACTACCACCCAGATCTCGGCGCGGCACAGAGCCAACAATCCGGATACTGGGACACCGTCGAGGAAACCCTCCACAACTTCTTGAAGCCTCCGTTCGGGCACTCGCCAATGGGTGTCAAAGTCCCCGACGACGTCAGGCACCTCGTCTTGTACGGTGACGCAGTTCTTGACCCCAAACTGCACCAAGTTCTGGAGTCGGTCCTCGGCACAGACATCGTTCAGAACGCGTACGCCAGGGATCCTGTCTTTGCGAGCGCTGTTGGGGGTGCTAAAGGGGCGTTCTTGATGCAGGACGATATCGACTTTGAGAGAGAGTGGGGGAAGCCGGCGTTGGGATGCCGATGGCAGTCGGGGCTCTACCACGGAGGCCTCGGATATCTGTAATATTTATCGTTCTTACACCAGCAAACCAGCTAAAGGTTGGATCCATACCTCGCTCTTTCACATAAACAATAAAGTTCGGGAACTCATGTGCCGGCATCTCCTAGTTGCTTGAAACGGTGGCTCGGCTCGTAGTGTCTTTAATGGTATTGGTGCCCTGTCGTAGACGTGCTTCGAACAGCCACTGGCAAGCTCGTCGCCCCTCAGAAAAGCAACGCCAACTGCCTACTACAACGGGGTGTGCCACACAATCAGCGCAATATCCGGGCTAGACTCATTCGTGGCAAACCATTTGGACGAATGATAGTCGGTCACGGGTTACGGGCTGATACAAATGGCGGTGCTGGCGCCAATACTTCCCCCAGACTAGCTGATTGTGTGATGTGGCTTGGCAAGGTGCATTCAGCTCCCGGTTGCCTTACAACGGAATCGAGGACTCTAGCCTCGACGCAAGGGAAAGGCAACAGTCTGTCTCGTCTCATTGGATTAAAGATGCCAATAAAGGCGGCTGTTTGCTTTTTTCAACACCCAATCCTTGTAAATATCAAGCCTACTCCAAACAAGAATAGCCAGGATCTTTACACAGTTGGAATCCAGAGTTCTAGACCACCGACCCCTCACACTGCCACTGTCTCAGTTCCTCGGCCCCAGCTGAACTGGAGAAGAATGGAGAAGATGCTGGTATAAGAGCGAACTAACCCAGAAAGCCAAGTCCAGGCTGGGGTGCATGTTATCCACCCTTTTGCTCTCCCGGTCCACATCGACGCACGACACCCGCTGCGATGGCGGCAAATACGAACTTCGAGATCCCAAGCGAATACGTGAGAACAGGAACGTGGACCAACCACGATGGCGAAGCAACGGCGGGAGGTCGGATCACCATGGACAAGGACTCGGCGGAGTTGATCGCCATCTTCGTCGGTATCTTCATCGTCTTTGTCGAGGGCGGTCTCTGGACTCTCCTGACCTTCGTCATCTTCCATTGGAACCACCGCTCCGCCAAGAAAGACCCGGGTCGCATGGACGGCCTCTTCCACCAGCAACAAACCATCCTTCGGAACAGCGGCACCGACATCGCCGTCGGAATGGCCTACCTGAAGCTCTGGCGCGTCTGGGGCAACTGGAGACGCAAGCCAGATATTGCCCTGCGCACGCTGCCGCTGATGCTCCTTGCTATCATCAGCTTCGTTTCCTTCCTGGTCGCCCTGCCGCTCATCACTGCGTACAAGCTGCTGGACAGCCAGGACGACCAGGTACTCATCCGGAGCCCAAACTGCGGCTTTTGGACAATCAACCTCTCGGACAACGAGTCCACGGCGTTCGCGGACCTGAAGAACCAGTCGCTGGAGGCCATGTCCTACGTCGACAGCTGCTACGAGGGCCACACGCAGTCCGCCCTCTGCGATCGATTCCTCCCACAGCGTAGTCTGCCTGTGGCTACGTGGAACACGGAACCATGTCCCTTCGATAAATCGCTGTGTCTCTCGGACACCAAGTTCCCTGGATTCAGTATGAAGACCGAGACGCTTGACTCGCACAAGGATTTCGGCATCAACTCCCCGCCCGACGGGAGGGTTAAGGTGCAGCGCATCACGACTTGCGCACCACTCGCCGTGGACGATTTCAGCAAGACTATCAAAGGGTCGCTCGGAGACGACAAGATTACTGCCGTCTTCTTTGGCAAGACGTCAGACAAGGCATACACGTTCGGTGTAAGCAACTATCAGTCTGTTGCTGCGTCAAACTATAACCTTCAGTACGCCGTCTTTCACTCACATCTCTAACTACTCCAGCTAACAAAAGTGTCTCAGGGTCTTCACGAGTAACCCCATGAACGGAAGTGTGTATAGCTCAACATTCGAGCCAATAAAGGGACTGCAACGCCTCGACGCCGACCTATCTGTCATCTTCCTCAACAACAACGGCATTCCGATCAAGGGCACCAACGGACCATGCGAGGATCCATTGTTCTCCGCCACGAAAGAACAGTTACCTCGCTTCCCGGACTACTACTGGCCTGACAACCCCGTCACTGCCGTCGGTTGCATCGACCAGTATATCTTCGGTGACCCGGTCCGGAATACGTGGACGGAGCCCGCAAGCTGGGCCGATGCGGCCAACAACACGACCTTCATCGCAAGCCTCTCGAAGCGCCAGGCTGCAACCGCGATCAAACTCAGCTGGTCTCAAGGCCAACCAGGCGGCATCGGGACAGAGCTGATGATGCTCGGTACTGGAGCCTTGCGCGCGCAGAAGTACCCCGGCCTAGTCGTCGGCCTCCAGACTCCGCTGCCAAACGATCAGTGGAAACGCGAGGTTCTGTACTGGTTCAAGATCGGGCTTGCGAAGATGCAGCTGCTCCCCATCAGCATTTCCACGGGGCCGCCGGACGTGACGGTGCCAGGCCTCAAGAATATGTTGCCTCTGTTATCGGCCGACAGGGACGACCTCGTCGACATCATCTGCTCGACACAGAAGATCCACGACACCGAGTTCAAGAACTTCCACCGGACAGGCTTCATCGTACTCGCAGTGGTAGGCGGTCTTCTGATCATTGTGCCGGCAGCCATCACGTCGTTCATGAGCTGGCGGTGGAGACAGCGCGAGGACATGCTCTCCTGGACGTCGTACGGGCAGCTGCAGCTGCAGCGTATGGCAGCGGAGGGTGCCAGTGTACAAGGTTGGAAAGGCTTCGATGACGATGTTCCGTTCTTGGAGCCGCAGGATCTGCGAGCCGGACATCTCAACGTGAACAACAAGGATGGTGGTCTGTTACATCCGAAGTGGGCGTCGTCAACGCCGATGGTCGCGATGGAGAACAATAGACTTGTCTATCAAGGTAGAAACTCGACGGATCAGTCTTATTCGACTATAAACCTTCCGTTAATGGATATGCAGTCGGGAGAACCGCAAGGGAGGCGAGATAACTCGGTGCAGGGCCGCCAGAGTTGATACTGCATTTAGGGACAATAAACATTAGAGGATTCAACAATCATTTTCATCACGAGATACTCAAAGCCAGCAGTGCATGTGGCAGTCGTTTCAATTCCCAGAGGCATCTTATTTTCAATATAGAAATAAGTTTTGTGATTTAGACTTGCGTTGCCACCTCATTAAACCCCTTCCGTGTCTCCCGAGGTGTCCCAGGCTCGCTGATATCAGCGCTCTCATCCTCCAAAATCGATGACTCCGAACTTGGGACGGGGACCTTTTCTCTGTAAAGAAGTTAGTTCTGTTCTGCATCAAATCTCCGTTTTGAACATACCCGTGGCTGCCAAACACAATCCGGATGACCTGGGTCATGGCAACAAGCAGCACAACTATCACCGCCGTGTAGACATATCCCTTGGGGAATCGTGGAGCCTCGACGGTGGGATATGTGAACAACGGAATCCAAGCTGTCGTCGAAGTGGCGATGGCCGTCATGAGAATCAACGTGATTGCGCGCTCCTCGTTGTTGTGGCGCAGGATCGTGTTGGCCCAGCCGTACAAGACGGAAGAGACCGCCACGGCCGAGAATGTCACGCTGAAGGCGAACCACTTAGCTGCCTCCGGTACATTCCAGATCGCCAGAATAACCAGAGCGACGAAGTTAACCGCCGAGGCCAGCGTGATGGCACCCGGCCTACCAAGCCAGAGATCGGCGCTGAAGTTGATGAACAGGACGAAGAAGATGCCGAGACCAGGGCTGATGGCCGCCAGCTGGTTGAGAGTCGTAGTATCGTATCGCTCCAGGCTCTTGATCCAGAGCAAGAACGCAGCAGAGTTGGCGCTGGTGTTGAAGAAGAGGATGTCCCAGAACACCAACAGGTAAAACTGCCAGCTCGTGAAGACCCGACGAAGCAACTTCCAGGAGAACGGCGTGCTCTGGATCTTGGATCCCGTCTTCTCCAGTCGGCTCTTGGCGAGGGCGACATCAGACTTCTTAAGAACCAGGTGGTTAGGCCTGGCTGGGGTTCCCGGCCAGATGAAGAATCCCAAGAACGCGAGAGGCAGGGTGATGACGGCGTTGATGATGAAGGCCCATCGCCAGCCAGCCAGTCCGTTTATCCCGTGAAGATATTCCGTCGCTGCGCCTTGCAGCAAGCTCGCTGTCATGGTGCCGAGCGTAAGTCCAACGTAGAAGAAGCCTCCGCGACGGCCGATTTCGTCGCTACGGTACCAGGATCCTAGCACAAAGTGCACGCCGGGGAAATATGAGGCCTGGAGTTAGAAGTTAGTATCTTCTTTAACAACGAGTCGCTTTCAACGCACCTCAAAGAGTGAGACCATGAATCTATATGCCGCGATTTCGCCAAAGCTCTGCGCACGATACTGCAGCAGCGTGAATAGGCCCCAGAGAAGGTCGAGGGTCGGGACCAGGTAGTGCATAGGAATTCTCGGGAAGAGGTACATGAACGGCAGAAGACCGACAACATTTCCGACGACAAAGACGGTTTGGAACTGAACTAGTTCGTTGCCGTGGAAGCCTAGGTCGTCGGACATGCCTGAGACGTAGGCATTATCTGGAAGGGGTCAGCGAGGAAAAGCAAAGCGGAATGCTGTAGAGACTCACTGATGTTGGTTTGATCGACATACTTGACCCAGTAAAGGATAAACGCATAGGGGACAATCAGCAGGTCAAGCTTCAGGATGAGCTTTCGCTCCTCCGGGCCATCCTCTGGCGAGAACCATTGATACCAGCGTCGTGCAACAGACATATTTGCAGGGCTTCTCGACTTCTACACTGCGGCTCTACCATCTTAGCTGACGGGGATAGGGCGGGAACTTATATGATCATCTTAGTTCCTTCTTCTGGGAATAGGGAGCTGTTGAGTCGGCGACGCAGAGTATGGGGCAGACGTCAGGTATGCTGGTAAGCACATCACACCCGAGTGGGAGCGACGAATAATGGACGCCGTGGACGGATCCCGCCTCCATCCCACTCTGAAGCCCGGTTCTTGCGTGCCGTTATCTATCATCCTTGTTTGCAAGAACCGTTGCCGCTAATGCGCCTATCGTTACCCATTCGTCGAGGTCATACTGATGGAACTGTCCCGGCTAGCTCGCAATAGTTGGGCGATGGCGATGATGCAATTCCGCCCATCATTACGACACCGCCAACCTCCCCACTTGTCCATCGTCCCAAACGAGAGAAGTGATTTTTTTCGGCACCCTTTCCGTCGTTCTTGGGAAAGGGCATTTCTCATAAATGACCTCGAAAACCGCCCTAGAGACTAGGCTCCTCGTCGCCCAGTTTGTGCAAGACGTGGGATACGCATCGTTGAGTGCGAAGCAGTTCGCTATCACGCCATCTTAGTCCTGTGAGGCGCTCCAAGCTAGGCTTGTAAGTGAATTGAGGCGTATTTTGGGACACACCGCAAAATGGGAGGCGAATAATTACACCGTACAGCAATTGATCACAACACGAATAGTAGTCATTAATAACTCAATCGATTCTCCACTTGTTAGAGAGTCTTGTTGCATTGTCTTTACATCTCCAAGCACCCAGCAGCAGACTTAGGCTGACTTGGTCGTTCACGCACCGCCTCTTCGTCAAAGACTTCCTGCGACGCTCGCTTCTTCTTAGCAACGTTCTCAACACCGCTATTCAGTAAGCACCTCTTTTTTCACCTCAAGGCGTACAGGTTTTGTTAGGATTACAGAACCACGGCTAGAAGAAAAACAGCACATAGAATGAACGAGAAGGCGTGATGAGACCAATGATGAAGTTCTCGATCCAGTCTCTTCGACTTAGCATCATAGAACCCAAGCTAGGCATGTTGTAGACAGGTACCTGAGTAGGCTGAAATAGCGACACCCTTAGCTCGCAAACTAGAAGAGAACACCTCGGAGAGTTAAAGAGGCAGAAACACAACACTTGTTAACTCTTGACAGTACGACTAGGCCAGTCACCGCAGAACTTCGCCACTATGACGGAAATGATGAGGAGCGGAATAAGGTGGCGACGCTGCTCGCGAGCAAAGCACTCTTACGTCCAAAGTGATATATCAATCCAGGACTAGAGATCAGAAGCTGTACAATATTCCGCACACCAGACACAATGAGCTGCATCTCCACATGATATCTAGAAACCTCTGGACTAACATGAGCCTGGCATGGACAACTTAGAAGCAGTACTAGAGTAGAAGACAGCACCTTAAAATGTAGTCGATCTAGCATTTTAGAACCAATTTCACCAATCAAGAGACTAGTATTCAGCATGTCGCAGTTAACCGGAACAGTCTAAAGCACAGAACCAACAGTGAATAATTGGAGCAAGCGAAACCATAAAGGAACGGGATGAAGTTCGCAATCTAGGTCTCGTTGAAAGTACTGATGAAGGGCCTAGCTAACATAGCAATAATTAACGAACTTCTTTTTTTTAACCAGCACCAGGCGCTTCGTTGAGGACAATGGGGAACCAGTCGAGGAAGTTGGCCCATGCCAAGAGAGACCAGTCGCAGAGTGGCGCAAGTCAGTTTGACGTCGGTGCACCAAGCAAAATTAGAAACAAGAAATGACCTTCTACTACACCGAATTGAACACAGCAAGGGTCCAGATTAATATAGTCACCACGCTTTTCCTTTCGCGGTTTGAGCAGTCTCGCTAATTTGGCAGTTGCCTCGAAATCTAGGACCTTGCTGTTAAGGCCAACGTCTACACCAAGCTGCACAGTAATAGGTATCATCTATGTTATTTCCTCCGAAGCTGACTCATGGGGCTGGATTATGGAAGCAAGCCTCACATTGATAGCGCGTCACAAATTTGACTATTATTCCAGGCTTCATCTCCAACTTTGCTAACCTCCCTGCGGTGTTTCTGCCTCTACGTGAATGTATTCTTGCAGCTTATATGCATTGCGAGGTACAGATTACCGATTAACAAGCATAATCAAACTATCGCATTCAATCAATAGGCGAAGTCCATCCCCGTGGGGGAGGAGAACCGTCCCAAACGACCAAGGCGAATTGTTCCATCTGATTCTCGTATCCTTGCGCTCATCAAACTTTAACCACTTGCTAGGGCAGATACTTCCAACGTTTGGATGCCACACTAAAACCAACTTTATTTCAAGGTACCCGAATTTGAAATCTTAATTCTGATACAGGGTAGTTCAATTTGTAAACACCAAGCAGTCGAGATTTCTTCATGCCACCTTCGTTCGTATTTGATTCATGAGTGGCATTCTCCATTTGAGCTAAAAGCTGCTAGGAATCGATCACCTTATTCAAACCGAAATGAACTGCATTTAGTCATCTTCTATTGTAATATTCTGATCTACTTGCACGACACTGTCTGCGCAAGTTTGCTAGAAGTATACCTGTCTAGAATAAATCTCTTATGGCGAGCGAAGCCATTTAAGTACATCCGATTAATAGTAAATTTGTAGTATGCTTCCCTATAGTATGTCGGCTTCTTTTCGCCCTCATTTCTACCACATTTTTCAATCTAGATCGTGGCCTTGTAAAATAGCACTACGCGCAGGATAACAGACCAATACTGCAGACATGCAAAACTTGGCGTCTTTCAGGAGCCATCACTCCACACGACGCTTTCTCGCCTGGTAGAAACCTAGCCCCAAAACCCAGATTACAACCACGATAAGCGCCTGGAACCAAGCAAAGACGGCGCCCCTAACGACGACGAATCCGCTGACAGCGAGAAAAAGAAAATGGTTGGCAATAAACGGCTTGTAGGGTCGGCTAAGAAGCGGCTCCCGATAGCGCAGAACAACAGCGCCTAGAACGGTGAGGAAGAAGAAGGAGTATTCTCCAATACCGTTGAGGGTGATAAGAGCTCGGAAGCTCCCGAAAAGGATATAGATGGAAGCGAGGACGGCGGAGAGGACGATGGCATTAATAGGGGCGTCGGAAGTGTTCTCGGAGTCCGCATCGTTGTTTGCATTCGTCTTGCGTCCGAAGCTGCCGACGACAGTGAAGACGCGTGGGATCCAGCCACTGTTTGCTGCAGCGACCGTCATGCGACTAGCCACAAAAGAGTTCCCAAGGAGGGAGCCTGCAACCACGAGACAAATGAGCATAGCGGCCACGATGCCAAACCCCCGGCCCAATAACTGGGTAATCGCTGTCTATTGGGGGGAAATTGATGTCAGCTCTCATGCTGGCGTTGGATCACGAGTGGAGTACTTACCACAGCCACGCTATCAGTGGTGGAAACAACATCCCAGGGCAGGAGAATATAGTAGGCGGCATTGGCAGCCAGGAAGCAAATGATAGCCGTCGGGATCGAGGTGTTGATTGCAAGGGGTAGTTGTCGCGCTGGCTCTGACAACTCTGCGGAAACGTAAATTGCCTTGTGATAGAGTGTTAGTAGGGGTATCTGACTATACCACTGAATTAACGAACCTTGTCCCAGCCTGAGTAAGCCCACAACGCGCCGTATAGGGCAGCCGAGTAATGACCAAAGATTTCCCACTGGCTCAGCTGAGTCCAGTCTGTCTCGCTCCCGTCTGGGTTAGAGCTCTTGCGGTAGGCAAACCAGTGCTTGGTGAACCAGTCCCGGCCGCCAATGTCTCGATCGGGGCTGGCGACCTGGAGCCCGACGACAGCAATTGCGGCGACGACGACGGCCGCGATACTGGTAAACTTGAGAACCACAAAGAGGGAGTTCAGTTGCGTGCTAGCTTTGGTGCTTATTGAGTTTGCAACGCTCATGGTGACGAGGACAAGAATGGAGAGTAGCTTATGCGACAAGTGGCCAGCTCCATCCATGACACCGGCAGCTGAGTACGCACTCTCGACGAAGACGATGCTCAGGATGGCCAGAGTCGCAGGCATAATGGCCACAATCCATGTCCATGCGGCCAAGAACCCGTAGACATCGCCATAGATGTGCCGAAGGTAGGGCTGCACGCCCCCTGTCGGTCGTCTCAGAGGCATGAAACAAGTGCAGGGATGGGGAAATAGGACTAACCTTCGCCGGGGATGGCGGTGCCCAGTTCGGCGAATGTGCTGGCTCCGGTCCAGGCGAGGATTCCGCCGACGAGCCAGATGATCAGCGCGATGCCGGGCGACGGGACGTTGGTGTCGATGGACCCCGGCGAGGTGAAGACGCCGCTGCCGATGACGATGCTGATGACGATGCCGAAGGCCTCGATGGCCCCTAGATTCCGAGTGAAGGTGCCATGTTCGCGGTGCGACGGCGCGCCGCTTTCGACGTCGGATCCTGTCCGCCTGAGGAGAGGCTGGTGGACTGCAACGTCGTCTGAGCGGTCGGGGGCCATTGTCGCTCAGATTGGCCTGGTGATGGCTGACGCTGTGGTGAGGAGAGGACAGGATGATGTGTTGAGATCAGTCACGGCACCGGGTAATTGTCGGAAATGACGCGATGGTCAGATAGAGTCGCGCTACTCTACCTTCCTGACTCGGTGCCCATTCCAGCACGTTTCTAGAAATCGGACTAAGGAACCAACGTTAAAGCCGAACATCCCCGTTCATCGTCTAGGATCGGTTGCATTGAGGTACTAAACCATCCTCCAAGCGCCAATCCCTATTTCAAACCATAAACTCGTATTCACTATCGGTCGATCTCGCCCTTGTGTTTCCCAGACGGCTGCCCCTTTGGGTAATTATTACGGCACCCTTCTTAATGGAGCCGTGTCCCGTCTGAATTAAACGGGACTGCCATGAAACGGGTTCCTGAAACTACAAAACTTGGCAACCCGAAATATTGCACCAATGGATGAATCACTCGTGGGAGGGTATCTCCCTTTATGTCTTGGCAGTTTGGACCCGTACTGTACATAGCAACTACTCGAGGTCGTACTGCGTAGTATATAAAGACAATAGTATGGCTGCTAGGTGCTCTATATACAGGAAAAGAAGTTCAGAACCAACAGCAATACCGACTTAACACCTTCGCCTTTAACTCCAGACTTTAGAAACCATGGCGAGATCCAGCCAAGCCCTCCTCACTCTCTTCCTCTACGCCCTCTCCGTAAACGCAGCCCCCCAAGCCGCCACAAGAGCAAACGATGAGCCCGCAATCTTCACAGCAGCCCCCAACGTCGGCCCCGGCGGCAGCAACTTCGTCGACTCTGCCCACTTCCGCGTGTACAATGGAGAATCGGCCGCAGCTAAATCTTCCCTTGCCATGCTAGAAGGCGCCTACGAGTGCTTCGTGGGCAAGCTCGGCTGGCGCTCGTCGGGCCTCTCCTTCAACAGCCAGACTTCAACCGGCCCCTGGTACAAGACCAACGTCTACTCTGTCAGCACCCTCGGCGGAGGAGCTGCTGGTGTTATGCAGTCTGATGCCGAGGCCGGAGCGGGATACCTCGAGGTTGTCGCCGACTGGCTCGCCAACCCCGGCGTCACTGTGCACGAGTTCGGCCACGCCCTGCACTACCACCAACAGACCTGGGTGAACCAAGGCCGGACGGGTGCTTGGTGGGAGACGCTTGCCAACTGGGTCGCCGACACTTACACCACATCGGATCTCTGTGCCGAAGCCAGAGAGGCCCACGGCCAGAGCGCCACGCCGAGCGAGATCGAGCTGGCCAAGGTCATCGGAGACTCGTTCCAGGTCATCGTGGACGGATCCGCCGACACGGGAAACTACTACCAGGCCTGGCCCTTCTTCACCTACCTGACCAACAACCCCGACGACTTCGCCGGCCTCGGCCAGGACACCCTGCACCAGCTGATGGTGCAGTACAGCAAGGACAGCAACGAGACTCCTCTGCACACCCTCGCCCGCGTGTCCGAGAATGCCACCGTGGGCGACATCGTCGGCCGCTACTGGGCGCGCATGGCCTACGTTGACATCGGCCACCCCACCGCGCAGGAGACGTTCCTGGCTCAGCGTGATAGAATCAACTTCGCCAACCTTGACTCCCAGGGCAGCGGCTCCTACAAGGTCAAGTCAGCCCGCCAGCCGCGGTACATGGGCTCCAACATCATCCCCCTTACCACTTCAGGGGCTGCCACTGTTTCCATCAAGGTGACGACCAGTGGCGTGTACACTGGAACTGTTGCTGTGCGCAACACTTCTTCTGGTGATGTTCGATACGTCACTCTTGTCAACGACTCCGCCTCGGTGGCTGTTGCGCAAGGCGAAGAAGCCACCCTTGTCATTGCCAACACCCCCGCGGAGCCTATCCTCTACGATGGCTTTAACCTCTCAAGTGACGTTTCCGCGGGTCTGGATTACACCGTAACTATCTCTGGAGCCACTGTTTAGGCGGGAGATGCATCCATAGGAGGGGAAAAGTTTCATTTCTGAACGAGTAGATATGCGTTGCGAGCAACCAGGGACCAACAAACACCGGCAATGAGCTTGCTGGCTGTCACTGTATATACCCATTTACGTACACTCTGTCCATACAAACGGCTTGAAGCCTAAATTTATAGCGCCGGCGCTCATCATGAACTAAGCTAAACAAGACAAGTCTAAGCCCTGATATCGTGACATCCTCAGTTATTCTGAAAAGGCAATCCACGCATCATAGAACAACAAGGGTGAGCGTATCATCCCTGGTAAGAAGCTCAGAATTGAATCTGTCTTGTCCAACATGACAAAGTACCGGCGACTCCTCCCGATTGCGCACAAGACGAGTTGACTATTCCCTGAAAACCCGTCTTGGTTTCCCCATTGGACTCCTACACATCGGGCATGGAGCCAAATACTGAGGTTGGTGCTGCCCCTGCCAGCTCGTGACACAGTCGCCGCAGAAAAGGTGGCCGCACTTGGTCACGGTATCGGTCGTCTTCTCATAGCACATTCCGCATTGGCGAACCAGCTTTTCCAGCTTCAGGGCTTCTCGTAGTTCGCGAAGCTCCTGCTCCAGCGCCTTGTTCTTATTTCGCTCAGCCGTCAGTTGGTCTTCTAGTGTGAGAGGCTCCGCGTCTGGAAGGTTGGCTTCGATGCTTCCACGAGCATTGGAGCCATCTTGAGGAACCGGAGTTTGTACAGGGCTGGCCAGAGCCAACGGGTCAGAATCAAGCTCGCGGCTGGATGGCTGGTTGTCCGTTGCACCATCGCCACGGGATGAGTCTTGCGTGTCCATCGGACGGTTGAAAGATGGTACCAACGCCGGTGTCCCTAATATCGAGCGTGGTACCAGTCGCGTTGCCTCGGCGTTGTCATAGGACAAGTCCCCAAGTATCTCGGTCGCACCGTCACTCGAGCTGTCTATATCATCGGGTTCCCATCCTAAAGGGAACCCTGGTGGTTCAAGCCCGACGAGATATCGTGACATGGGAGTGGGATTCTCCATTCTCTGAATAGACTCCATGAAGCCGGGCTCACGCATATATGTGCGCTGGAGGTAAACTCGGGTCAACTCCGTCAACTGGTCCATAATGGCCTGGTCGGCGTCTTCTTCCACATCCTGATGTGCTAACGAGTCGTTGATATGCTGCGCAAGAGCCTGCGCGGTCTGGAAAGACCGGTCGCATTGGACACAGTCGTGACTCCCATGAGATGGAGAATCGATGACATGCTGCCGCAGCGAACGTTCGTTGCTGAAGAGCCGGGGGCACTGGACGCACGAGTAGACGGGATGGGGGTTGGAGTCGATATGCTGGGACAGCGATTGCGGCGTGCGGAAGCAGCGATGACAGGTGGTGCATTCATGGGTCCTGCGGAGCGGCATAGTTGCCAGTAGGACGGACGGACCGCCAGCCGTCGATTGACGCCTTTGGCCGTGATGTTTGTCCAGGTGGAAGCGAATGAGCGAGTCGAGTTGAAGCCCTGGTGATGCGCTCAGCGGGGTTGAAACCGGGAGAAATACCCAGGTTAATATTCCGGCGTCTGCCTTGCCAAAGTTTGCCTTTATTGTTAGGCTCTAGCGCAGCCTCGTCCTCTCAAGGTGGGATTGTGTCTCATCGTGGCGGATTATCACTGGCTGCCTTGGACACACACCGCCACTGTTGTACGACAAGAGGAGATGATGTTTGCGCGATAGCAGAGTCAAAGTGCGAGTCGCAGGTTCAGCTTGTGCGACCACGGGCAGCGAGAAATACTGTGAGTCTGTGATATTGAGGAAGTCGGGGCGTGATGTGCATTAAAACCTGCATGTTCAGGGCTGCGTTGCTTAATTAGCTGGTGGGTCATTCGTTATTAGGGATCGTCGGCGGGATATTTGCACTAACACAGCACCCCACAAACGTCGAGAATGCCCCAAGCGTCAGCTCTGTCGATTCAGCTGAAGCTCGGGAAAGGTGGTAGATAGATGGGCAGGACTTTGAAAAGAGGCTCGACCAAAGATCCAGAAATGATCTTCAGATCAGTATTTAGCAAACAATTCAAGCCTCGATTCAAGCCTCGATTCAAGCCATCTAGGCAACCTCTCCTTGCCATTGGCCATTCAAGCGACTCGCATGCAATAGTTCCAGCCACTTCGGCTGCACGACCAGGATCTGACCACCACCATCAAGCCAAGCAAACAAGCTGAATCGTTCTAGCTGAGAGGCTACTTGGGAGTGGGTCGCATTATGCATAGTAATGACTGCTAATTTCCCACCTGGTTGATTGTGTCGTGCTGTTTTCATCGTCCCATGCGGATGCATTGCGAGTGCACAAACAAACACTTGATTCTGCCGGGTTTGACAACTGCGGCGATTAAGCCATTTCCGCCTGCTGTTACTCGTGCCATTCAATCAGATCACTTCTATAGGAAGAGATAAGGAGGAGAAAAAGAGGAGAGAGCAAATACAGAAAAGAGAGAAAATAAAATCTGTGCAGGTAGCATAAAAGACGATAGTCTCATCAACGCTTGCATTTCTCCACGAGTTGATCTTTTTTCACTCTATAATAATAATTCTAGTTCGCAGTTCAAATTTACACTATAACAGGTAAGTAACGTCGAAATCAAAACCTCCATTGGTCGCACCAGTTTCTCATCAAGTCTGCCGTCACAGGCCCAGCCTTCACAACCGTAGGGCTATGCTTCTGTGTCCTCTCCATTTCAAAGTCCATGTGCCTAACCTGGCTCTCCCCCTGTAGAGGTGTCGTTCGCATGGCTCGATATGTGTCCAGGAGCTTGATTCCAGGATTCTTGTCCACGTCCGTCGTCGTCTCCGAGCTCTTCTCCAGCGCGGCGACCCAGTCCTCTAGGCTGACAAGGCTATGGATCCGACCTGCGTAATACTCCTTCAGCACCTGCGCCATTTGTCCCCACTGTGTCTTCGCCGGGTTGACGCCGTGGAAGTAGCCAGAGATGTTAGATAACGGCACCTCGAAATTGATGCCGGCAACATCTAGGATGAGTCCTGCTACGTCTTCAACGGGCAACCAATCCACTGTCTCTTGTACGCCCAAGCTCTGGGGTAGCACGCCTATATGCAATGAACTGGCAATCAGACTGGGCAAATACTCTTGTCGGTTCCATACTCCCTGCCGGCTTCGGGGGCCAGCAATCTGACCCACTCGCACAGATGCAGTCGGTATTCCAGAGTGATCCGCAGCTTCGTCCAAGATTAAGCTGCCTAGCAACTTGGAGCGTCCGTATCCCATTTGAGGTAGCGTCAGGTCACTGAGCCTTGTTTCTGGAATAGCCGGTTGAGCCGTCCAGCCGTCCACTGTGCCGATGCTTGATACGAAAACCACCGGCACGCGTTTTTCTGCTCTACTCGATAGATCAACCAAATGTCGCACACCGCGGATGTAGGGCTCGAAAGAAGCGACACTAAAGTTGAAGTTGACCGGCCATGCGTTGTGGATGATGCGGTCGGCTGAAACGAGCAACTCGTGATACTGGGACTCACTAAGACCAATGTGAGGGAGTGAGAGATCGGCGCCAAAGAAGTCCACCTTGGATAAATCCATATCCAGCCCACGAGACGCGTTGAGCGAAGGCTGACGCGAGCGACCACCATCTTCACCCCGGTTGAGGGCGATGACCTTCTTCACATTAGGGGATGAACAGAGCCGGTCAAGCAGATAAGTCCCTAGGGAGCCCGTAGTGCCAGTGATAACGACGGTCTGACCTTCGTACAATGGGTCGGGTTTATTTGTGTTTGGTGCTGGAAGATGTTCCGTACATTTGGAAAGGAGTTGTTGCATAACCTTGATCTCTTGGTTGTCGTGGTCTTTGCCTGCCTCACTATCCTGACCTAGAGACCCCTGAAGGTACTTGGATAGTAGTCTTGGCGTAGGGTTCCCGTAGATGATCCGTGGAGCCACTGTAGTTTCGGTGACAGAAACTCCCGCGGCCTCGAGGCCTGAACGAAGCATCTTCGTCATCGAGATGACTTGCAGCGAGTCCATTCCCGCACTGAAGAAGTCCGTGTCGGGCCCGAATTCCTGCATGTCGAATGCCGTTGTCAACAGGTCAACGATGGATTGGACCAGGGAATCTTCGCTGCCAAGGTCAAGGGTGAAGGACCCGTGATGCCCTGCTGCCTCGGCCTTTTGGTATAACTCATGGATATAATCATTGTACTCTTTCAAGGTTGGCCCCCGCTGAATAGTTCCCTTGGGCGCCCGTAGGAATGGTTTGACCGGGTCTGCCAGAGCAATGAAGTCCCGCACGATGCGGCCGTGGGCAACGGTCACTTTGTTGACCTCCTCAACAACGGGCCATATGGAATCAATAAGCGCTTCTGCCTCGGTGTCATCGTTCGGTAGGGTCGCTGGCTCTACTATCAGTGCCGGCTGAAACCTATCCTGACCGACCACGAGGGCTCCCTTGATAAGTGGGTGGCTTGCGATGGTCTCTTCAATGAACGCAGGGTTGAGCTTCTCTCCGTTGGAGAAGACGATGATGTTGTCCGCACGGCCGTGATAAATCCAATGATCTGGTAGTTTCGGGTGGGCTTTGTACAGATCTCCTGTAGACCACTCTGTCGCATCCGGGAACGTGTAGAACACAGTCTGCTGACCTGGGTCTTGGGGATTCTTCCGGGAGACGACAAGCTCGTACACTCCTTCCTCCCATTCGATAGGACGCCAGTCGGCGCCCATGATTTCGCTGTTGATTATGAAGTATTGCCATAGCTCAGGGTCGCTTTGATAATAGAGCGGATAGGGGAAGTATCTGTGCATCGGTTAGTTGAAGTGACTTCCTCAACGCACGGGTTACTCACTCGGTAGATGAAATCATATTACACAGTGCCACGCCTTCGGCAGTAAGCCTCTTGCCAGCGTCGGGCGATAAGTTTCCTGAACATTGGTAAGCTGCTGAACGTTGTTGCGTGTATGAGATGAATTCTCAAGCACTCACCTCCCGCAAAGGCAAGAAATACAAGTTCCTTAGAAAGGCGCACGCCTTCCTCGCTAAGACTCATCTCTTCAATAATTGAAGGTGGCAGAATAGCAGTATTAACTCCAGCATGGGCCAAACACTCCATGGCGAGGTCTGAACTCAACGGCTTTTCGGAAATTCCCAGTGCCACTGGTACTTCAGAGTAGATTGCCATGGTCACCAGCAACACAATGCCGGCGGCGTGAAACATGGGCATGGGGAGAAACATCCTCTCAGCACGTTCCTTCCAAACTCGCCCTATAGGATACGCTCCATTGTACGCTGGCATGTGGGAGAACGCGTCGGTCATGGCAAAACTGCCTTCGCGCAGCGTGATCGGTTTAGGGATACCTGTAGAGCCACTGGTGTGCAGCACAACCAACGGATCCCACCTTGCCTCGTCAAAGGGTTTGCTATATGAAAACGGGGACGGCGTGGAAGAGAGCCAGACGTCCGCGCTGGGGACTTCAGTTGCTTGCATCTCGCGCTCGTGAAGCCAGGGCTGGATGGTCGACCGATACTGGCTGGCGAACCACACAGCATGGCAGTCGGTCACCTCTAAGAGAGACAACTGGCCCTCCAAGCTGTTGCGGGGCGAGATAAAAAGCGCCTTGTACCCGGCCTTGACGCAGGCCAGCATGACGATGACATAGCGGACATCATTGGGCCCCATGTACGCCAGAGTCGGGAACCTGTCTCGTTGCGGCTGTTTCTGCGGGTAGCTGAGCATCCTACTGACCTCGTGGGCAACATGATTGATAGCGTTGGAGACTTGCCCAAAGGTGACGGGCTTCCATCCTGCGCTGGGTGTGCTGGACCGCGGTACGAAGATGAACGGACGCGAAGGGTCGATCTTGGCAATGTGGTCGACAATGTCGACTAAGAGGCGGCGTCCTGGCTGATCTGGCTTGGTCTCTGCCGCCATCGTGAGGTGAAGGGTGTGAATAAGTTGAGTGATTTTTCCGAGGACAAGTTGAGAGCTTTCGCGGGAAGAGACTGGAGGAATGATAGCTTGCTAGGGTGTTCGTAAAGCTCTTTCGTCAGGCAATAAAAAGCCTTTTATGCGATCCTGCAATGTGCATTGTATATTTTGTGCCCTATATAACTAGGAGATATCACCGGCGCACCCGTAAATCGACTGTATCTGTCCATAGTACGGATGAGCCGGCTGTTGCCCACCCGCGTTACCATTAAGCCCATCTCTCGGCAGTTGAGCTCGGCCAGATCTGCCTGTGTCACGAGTCGCCGAGGTTTTAAGTAAGACATTTGGGGAGACGATTCATGAGCGGTATAGTTATCTACGGCATGGCCCACAATGAGCCGAGCGATCTTAAGGTCAATCCGGAAAAGCGGCACCTGCGTGGAGCACAGAGCACACAGATCACCAAACTTCATGCCTTCCTGAAACTATGGGTAGAGTACAACTTGGGAGTTTCAGTGGTTTAGTACTGTACAGTATATATTTGAAACAGCCACTACATTCCTCTCAGTTCCCATCCTATCTCTGATGGCACGCCAAAGACCTCTGTTGAATTGGTTTGTCTGGGTCCCGCTATGACATGTAGATCTGAACGTCCCCTCGGCGACCAAGTTTCTCCAGTTTTCTGGTCAAGATGCCGAGAGACGAGCGAGGTCTGGAATCCACTTTTGGCAATGGAGCTATGACGTGTCTCATGTCTCGGCTCTCGGCATGGCGATCGGTGATCGCGCTCTGAATTGTGCCCTGGCTGGTTGAAGTACGGTAGCAAGAAATAGAGCCGCATTGTTTTCTTCATCTCGGACCTGATCGGTTTCAAAGTTGATTCATAAACCTTTGCATTTAACCTCTTAAAGCTTCTGGTTCTATTATATTTAGGACTCTAAAACTACATGCTGGTCCATCGCTTCGAGGTTTCGGGGTTCAGGCTGAGAGTGGAATAGCCTCGCGGACAGGTGTATTATTATCGTCTGGTCGTGATGAAGTGATGCGACGATAAGAGCTTGGTATCAAAAGGGTTAGTAGTAGAATAACTGGAACAATGTAGATTATAGTAAGCTTATAATGCTGAGTTACCTACATTGGAGACGACCGCTAGTCGACAACTTCCTCATCAAAAATCACATTGTCAACTCTTCAACGCAATCGTTCTTTTGGTGTCCCCCTCGATTGAAACCACCATGCTTAACGCGGCCAACCCTTCGGTACCTTTTTGGTCGCCATCATTGGCCTGTCTCTCTGCACCTATCTCGTTCCGTCGTGCTGGACATTGTATAGCTCTTTACGAGGGGTACGACTTCGGCGGGCATGTAGGCGCGTCCCGTCCGTCGCCTCAAACGGCGCGCGATTCCTCCAGCAGTAGAATAGGCATCCCTGCCTCGAGACCCGTGATCCTCAAGAAGGCTGCCCGTGACGAGTGGGACACTGGTGGAGTGCACGATGTCTATCCTCTGGACGACTACCGCGAACGCTTTGGAACGGACTACAATAACTTTAATCGAATCGACTTACACCAGCACTTGAAGCAGGTGGCGTTCGAGAGCGGGAAAGGACACCCAGCTAATCTCGAAATGAGGCACAAGGCTGGCAAATTGGACCCCGGGCAGAACACGTTATGTTCGAAAATAGCAGTGAAGTTAACTACGACGTGGCCATCTACGCAGACCGTATCTGCAGAGTGGTGCCAGAACATCTCTCCGTGGTTCTGAGCTTCGTCCTTAGCAAATCGTGCTGCTACCGTTGCATAATCCCCACCGACAAACCCGCGAGCTGGCTTAGAAGAGTTCCTGAGTAACCAGACCGTTGAGCTCTGGAGCAGTGAAGACACTAAAAGATCGTCATGCCATCCTGCAGTGACGACAACGTAATAATATGCTACTACTTCTGCTCGACTACAGGATGCTAAGGTGTGCGCGAAAGAAGCTTGATGAGCGTATTGGTTGGTTGTACATAGCTGGCCGACAGGACAAGCTGACGATCGAGGAGGTGTATGACTGCGATATGCACGCTCGCATTTCGGAACTGGCAAGCCAAGTCGAGAGAGACCGGTTTGGTCTAGGTTGATTATTGGGTATTATACATTGGTCAATTATCGTTCAGTTTTGTCACGACTCTGCCCGTTATCAAGGCCACTGGAAGTGAAGTGGTGAACCTTCATCGCAAAGTCACACATTGTATTTAAAAGGCCCTTGCAGAGGAAACGCACAAAAGGAGACATATAGTTTAAGGCAAGTTAAAGAAGTATACTCTCTTCGGTTGGCTGCCTTGGTTTGATGGTAGTCTCGACTTCCCAGCCGCGGTTGGAGTTTATGTCAATGATTCGAGCTCAGGGCAGTGGAGGACCAGTTTGTTTTCCATGGCCACGGAAGCAACGTGACAGAGATATGGATTGACGCCTGAAGAACTCACAGTTCGTCTAGCGGCACATACGTCCTCTAGCTGAACTAACAAACGTAATTGTCAATTGAGAGACATAACTTATCTACTCTATCTTGGGAATTTACCCACGCCTGCTTCTCCTAACTCTGGATACCCAGCTCAGCGAGCTGCACTCCCTTGGCACCCTCCAAGAGGCTGTACTTCCACGGCTCATCTCTGACTACGTGACGCAATAACACCTCCCACTGCACCTTGAAGGGGCTGTCGAAGGCCTCATAATCGGGCATGTAAGACTAGCCGCCCGAGTACTTGATAGGCCAGTCCACGTCGATCTCGGCGTACAAGAACCGTCCATAAGGAGTTGAGGTGTACGATGACCCCGTTATCAAGCTCCAGCGTGAGAATGCCGAGTTTTCGGCCATGCACTTGTACGCTGTCCTCTGTTCATCCACACACTCCTTGGCAAGGCCAGGCAGCCATAAATTGCCCTAAACAGCACCATTCTTGACGCCGGCCGCCATGGCCTTCTTGTGCATATCATAGGCCTGCTCTGGCGAAATAGTCATGGGCTTCTCGCCGGAGACATGCTTGCCCTTTACGATGGCCTTCTTGACGACATTAAAATTTTAACTGGTCATCTGGGCGTCGAAGTAAATGGTGTTGTGCGGATTATCTAGATATATATCTAGGTCGGTAGGGGATGTGTAATGCCGTGGGCCTGATGGAGATATCGTAGCTCGAGAGAATTGCGACCGAAGAGGATTGCATTGAAGTCCCGCTCGACTGATCACCTCAGTCGTGCCTCCAAACATCGGCGTACATGACTCGGAACACATGATGAAGCCGATGCTTGGCTCAGTTCCGATAATTTCACTTGGCGTGCGATCTTTCTTGGACGAATTTAGATGTTACGGCTCCGTTAGATTCAACCCCGGCATGTGTCATCGCTTTGCGTACTCAATCCATCACATCATCCTCGCCAATCCACAGTCAAGTCAAAGCCCACTAGATTATACAGGATGTATAGAGAAATTGATGATGTAAACTACGATTAGCATTGACTGGAGTATATTCTCATTGCGCACTCTTATACGTATACAATGTCTGCCGCTCTAGGTCGCTGGGAGCATTGTTTCCCGCCCGAGGTATATTTATGGAGGTATTACACTATATCGGATAAACTATTTCTGAATCTCACCTCATTTTTGGCCTCAGCTATAGTACAACGTCGTTGGATATAGCATCATGATACGACGTACACGCATACAATGTCGTAGTATGACTCCACGGCGAACTCCATGAGGTTTAGTTTCGATCGGTGAACTTGATATGGTTTAGTTTGAATTGACGGCGAGCTCGATGAGGCTTAGCCTCATCAGCGATCAGCCCCTCCTTGCACGGCGTTGGACTGATCTGACAGCTCTGTGTTTGAACGTGTCGCTATAAATACTCATACCATCTCGCCATTCTCATCGCACTATTATTTGACATTGCAAACGGCCGCTTTCCTTTTAAAGCCTCTCCACTACACCTGTGTCGCCTACGGCTGTACAGCAAAATGAAAGGACATGGCTTTTTCCAGTATATGCGACTCAAGTTCTTCGCCACCTTGTTCCGGCTCATGGTCTTCAGACGTCGACTAGCCGGCATTCAAAAAGATCTAGCAATATCTGATAATCCCGTGCGGAAGCTTGTGCGAATCCCTTCGCGCGATGCTGGGAGATTCATCGAAGCATGGCTTTACTCCCCCCCTGACTCCACCACTTCGCCCGCATCCAAGAAACCTCTCCTTGTCAATTGGCACGGAAGCGGCTTTATCTTCCCAAATCTCGGTACAGATGTCGCCTTTTGCAGCCGAGTTGCCCGTGACACTGGAGCCTTGGTTCTGGATGCGGATTATCGCAAGGGTCCGGAGGTTCCGTTCCCTGGTGCCATTCACGACGTAGAGGATACTCTCAAGTGGGTGGCGAGTCAACCAGAACAGTTCGACCTCAAACGTATTGCTGTCTCCGGATTCAGTGCCGGAGGAACCCTGGCTCTAGTCGCGGCTTCATCTTTGAGAAAACAGGTCGCACCGCTAGAAATATCTCTCGTCATTGGCGTCTATCCTGGAACGGACTTGGCCGCTGACCCTGCTGGAAAGACGGTTCCCAATCCTATCAGGCCGATCCCCGCAAAGGTGGCTGCGATCTTCAACGACTGCTATGTTCCAGACGTTGCACTGCGAACAGACCCTCTGGTTTCTCCAGCCTTTGCCGACCCTGCATTATACCCAGCCACAGTGGCCATATTTACCTGCGAGGGAGATGTGTTGGCCCCGGAGGCGCTGAAGCTGGCAGAGAAATTGAATGATGGACAACGAAAAGTCATCAACATAAACCTAAAGGGAGTTCATCATGGGTTTAATCATGCAACCGAGCCTGGAACAAATGATTGGGAGCAGCGAGAACTTCTTCACAGGGTATCAGTTGAAACCATCAAGGAAGTATTTGGTCTATAAATCGTACAGCAGCAGATGATTCCTGAGCCTAGCTGTTGTCACTTGAGGAGGACGGGCCGGTAGTTGAAGGTTTGAATGAATCACAGTTTGATGATTTTAGTTGGATAAAACATTGGCCGCTAAGCGAAGAGAGCGGTGTTATTTAGGAGACAGTTCAGGTTAATCATTGTTTTGTTTGGCCTTCCAAGACAAAGTCGCGAAGACCGGCTGGCCATACGATGGATGTGCAATGTTGAATTAACTTATCACATACAAGTATTACGGTTCAAGCAAGCGAAGCCAACAAGAACCCCCTTGGCAAAGTTGTGGTTGACGATCTCCCCTGTAGCTACGGCAGCATCATGCTTAATATACCTATCTACCAACATAACCTAAATTGCTCTGTGAGGAGCTTCCCCGCTCGACTGATCAATTATGTCGACCCCGCCTCGACACTTCAAGACCACGTAAGGGGACCGGCATTTGGCTAGGGTCTTTGGGTGTTGGAGGCGCAGAAGCTCAGAAACATCTTTTTGGTCGAATATTCTCATCTAGCACTGCGTACTATTTTTTGCACCACTGATTCCTCCTCTTCCGCGTCGGCCAATGTCTCGGACTCTCGATATCTTGGATAAACAAACTGCCAAGTGGCTGCCTCGGCCCTAGACTAATTATTCGTAGTGGCAATTAGGAGCGGGGAAAGATACGACTCTCGGATATAACTGCCATATTTCGTAGCTCTGCATGCTCAATCAATCACATCATCCTCATTCAACTCCTCACCTGTAATCACGTCACGGTCGCTTTCTCCCTCAACCCCCACACTTTGAAACCATTCCAGCCAAAAATGCGTGACGGAAAGAAGACCGTCCTGGTCATCAACGGCCCCAATCTCAACCTGCTCGGCACTCGCGAACCTCAGATCTACGGCCACGAAACCTTGTCTGACGTGGAGGCCGCCGGCAAGAAGCAGGGTGACGACCTGAAAGTCAACGTCGACTTCTTCCAAAGGTACGTCGCCGCGCACCAACAGCGTTGCTTGCAGTTCAGCTAACATTGGAGCGCAGCAACTGGGAGGGCGCCATCGTTGACAAGATCCAGGAAGCTAGGACTGACGGGACTGATGGCATAGTCGTCAACCCCGGTGGCTTCACTCACACCTCGGTGGCGATTCGAGATGCGCTGCTTGGCGTGGAAATCCCCTTTATTGAGCTTCATGTGTCCAACATCCACGCACGAGAAGAGTGGCGACATCACTCGTACTTCTCCGACAAGGCCAAGGCGATCATTGTAAGTGTTATCTAGTGAGGCTTCCCAAACATGCCGGATATCATCTGACGGCGATTACAGGTTGGTTGTGGCGCCGCCGGATATGGCTATGCAATCGAGCATGTTGTGAACAAGTTTCCCGAGAGACCAGATGTCAGCTCAAAATAAGTAGATAGTACGGAAATTCCCGCACAAACGAGAAGACTTCACTACTTGGTTGATGAGCACCTTTTCATGCGATGAGAAAGAGCGCATAATTAATCAAACCTGCTCGTCCCCGCATCTTGAACTTTTGCTGTAAGAAGTCGTCATAACCTGACTCAAAAACTCGGTTGCTTCGACCGAGTACGCCAAAGCTCCGACTGTGGACAAGATGATTGAAGGAGTAGATTCTGTGGGCGACATTCCCGTCTCCATGGGAAGATTGTTATCATCTTTGGGAATTGTGTTTTGTCTAGACTTCCTATGGTGCGACAGGTAGAAATACAACGGGGCTGCCCATCTTGCCAAAGGATTAATCCCGGATGTTGGAGTGCCGTGTGATAGATAAGAGGATTATCCGACACAACCCGGTTGTCGGCATCAAGCCTGCCCCAATAGGTAGGCATTTGTCTTGCTGGGTTCCTCCACGAACTATCAGCTTGCCTAGGTTTGGGGAGAGCACACTAAACGTCTTAGTGCAGGGGAGAGAGTGGAGAGACTGCGCTTTGCTGCAGGTCCTCTGGACAACAGGAAGGTGAAGTTACCCAGTCCTTCAGCGTTGGAGCATCACTGTATTATTTTACTTCAGCTTGGACAAAATATGCAACTCATTTGCGACTGGAACACACACCAGGTTAATGGGTTAATGAGGGGTCAAACAAAAACCTCGTAATTTCGTACCCATTCTCCGCTTTCGGGTCTCGCTACATCCTTGCCAAAGCTTCCATTCCTTTTCAGCACAGTTCTTCCCCAGTTTCCGATGCAGCCATGTGACTGAAATTGTGGGATCGGCGGCCAAAACCCCAGAATTGTGAGTTGGGGTCGCGGTGGTTAACATCTCCATTTTGAGCCATCCAACCATCGGGACTCCACCCCGGCTCATTCACGGACCATGTCGCTTCCATGGCGGATGTCGGTCTTGTCGGTCTTGGATCGACTGACATAAAGCTGCAGATCGGGACATGATCGAGGATGCCAAGCAGGCATTCCAATCCCCTCAGATTAATCGCTTGATCGCAAAATGGCTGATTCCACTTCCAACCGAGCGGCCATCGCTCCCTTCCCCTCGAAGCCGCGAGTTTTTATTCTCACGGACATCACCAACGAGCCTGATGACGCCCAGTCGTTCTGCCGCTATCTAACTTACTCCAACCAGTTCCAGACTGAGGGAGTCGTTGCCTGCACCTCGATATGGCTCAAGGACAAGGTTGCACCCGAGAACTTGTTGCAGATTCTCGATGGATACGAGAGTGTCGTCGATAACCTCAATGCCCATGCTCACCCGCAATTTCCCTACTCGTCTGCCGATTACTTTAGAAATATCGTCAAGTCCGGTCCTCCGGTAAGAAGAGCCGAACTTCGGTTGCACTGCACGTCACTAACACTTGTTTCAAGGTCTACGGCATGGAAGCGGTTGGAGATGACATTCCCCTGAGCGAAGGATGCAAACTCCTATTGGAGAGTATTACGTCGTCCTCCACCGATCCTCTTTGGGTCCTTGTTTGGGGTGGTGCCAACGTGTTGGCACAGGTGCTTAACAATATCCGAAATCGCCCAGACGCGGCTGCGCTACGCTCCAAGCTCCGTGTGTATACAATCTCTGACCAGGACGACAGCGGCGCCTGGATCCGGCAGCAGTGGCCAGATGTATTCTATATCTGTTCTGTCCATGGCTGGAATCAGTATCAGCTGTCCACGTGGGTTGGCATATCCGCGGCCGTTGACCAGGGAGGCCCCGACCCGTCTCATGTTGCGAAGGAATGGCTCAAGGAGCACATCCAGGTCGGGCCGCTTGGTGCTCAGTACCCTGACGTTGAATACATCATGGAAGGAGACACACCTACGTTCTTGTATCTGATCCAGAATGGCCTTGGCGTGTCGGAACGACCTTCATACGGCTCATGGGGCGGTCGTTATCTTCCCGTCAACGTCAGTGACAAGGGTCTTCCCATTGGACACTACGCCGACACCGCGGATGAGGTTACGGGGCTGGATGGCCAAGTGTACAATTCTAACAAGGCTACGATTTGGCGGTGGAGAAATGCCTTCCAGAATGACTTTGCGGCTCGCATGCAGTGGACTTTGTCGAGTGACTTCACAAAAGCCAACCACCACCCTGTCATCGCGGTTGACGGCGATATTGGCATCTCGCCTATTCGCATCGAGGCAGAAGCCGGCTCAACCATCACTCTCGATGCTTCAGAAACGTCTGATCCTGATGGAGATAAGCTTTCGTTCAAATGGTACCAGTACCGCGAACCAAGCGCTGAGCAGACGTATCACACGCCTGAAGTGTCTAAGCTGGAGATTAAGACCATCAACGAGAGCGGCAGCAAGGTCGAAGTGACAATTGCGGCGCCTGAGCTCTCTTGCATTCTCTTCCGAGAGAAGAAACTTATTGCGCGCGGTCTTCTACTGCATCTCATCTTGGAGGTTACGGATAGTGGATCACCACCTTTGACGAGCTACCGGAGGATACTTATTCAACCAACGAACAAAGGCTTGAAGGAGTAGCGAGAATTCTGGAATCATCGGACTGGAGCCTGAGGGAGATTAAAATCTCTGTGTAGTTAGTTACGGTGGCATGCGGAAGCGGCAAATCGATAATATAGCTTTCATACGGAGATTATCTAGGAGCAAGGGTATCCACGGCACCAAAGCTTGATCAAGTAAACGGGGCGGGACATGTCTTGTGTTCGTATTCAGTACCGACTTTTTTTCCAGTAACATTGCCCATGTCTAGAATGTAGTGGGGTTCATTGTTGATTCCTGAGCTATCTCGCATGTATTGTTCACATACTCGAAAACTCCGTAACCTTCAAACCCATAAAATAATCCCCAGCCGAAACTCGGCCGTCAGAAATCTCTGATCCTTGAATATATTACGGTTGGCTCTAAGCTGAGCTGAACTGGAGCCGGGCAACGACTAACGGTGGAAGCGACCACAGAGGGGGCCATCGTAGATGCACGTATTGTCTGACGAATTAACTGACCATCTTCGTCCTCGAATCTTGCCATGAGCTTGAGAACTAACCTTACGTCATGAGCGCATCAAGGAACTTTCGAAAAAGGCATTTGTATCCCCAGAATTCCCCACGGAGTCAGTTACCAGGTAATCCTAGGCTGGCTTGGCGGGGCCCATTACTCGCTTCTGGTTTACCCCCCGCACTCGACGAGACGCTACTGTACGACCCATCTGAAGTATCTTCGTTTCAGGCAGTCTTAAGCACCCACTACAAGGGACGCCTAGTCCTCCACGAGCACTAACAGCAAGTTGAAACCTAGACAGACGACGGCGCCGGGGAAGTCCGGGGTACATTCTCCAGATTTTGGGGAACTGGAATATTATACGGATGCCGATCAACGCTGATCAATGCCATATACGACAACGTCAGAACGAGCCATTGCGGCCTTTTGCGATTATAAGTTCCAGCCGATGACTTCCTCGAGGCGCAATTCTGTGAGCCACATTTCCGACACTCTCTACTCTTTTCTTTCCTTGGATTGGACATACTGCTGAAAAAAATGACGGGCAACAATACCGCTCTTCGCGATGAGAAGCTCGGCGTTGAGCAGGTCGAGGCCACCCACGATGCGCAATTAGCCCATCTAGCTGACCAAGAGGACCATGACACGGGTATTTGGAAATCCTTCGTCAAATATCCGTGGGCGTGTGTCTGGTGTGTCTACGCCTGTTGGTGCATCACCCTCGTCAGTTTCGATGTGCAGGCTGCAGGGAGCGTCGTTGGCATTCCCCAATTCCGCAAGGACTTTGGCTTCAAATTCGAGGATAGCTACGTTATTCCGGCCAAATGGCAGTCGGCCTTTAGCGGCGCACCGGTTGCTTCGTATGTATCACTCAATTTGTTGGAGATCCTCGCTAATTTGGTTGTTCACTTCGCAGCGCTGTGATTTCCTCTCTCATTTGTGCTGAGCTAGCCGACTGGGTCGGTCGAAAGAACGTCCTCTTAGGATCCCTCATTATATCGCTAATTGCCGTGGCCATCGAATTCATCGCCACCACCAATCTTGTCTTCTTCCTTGGAAAACTCTTGAACGGTGTCATGGTCGGCGGTGTTGCCACAACCATGGTCAGCTACATTGGAGAGGCGAGTTCTTCATTTGTCCTGTAACCATTTGTATTCAGTTGCTGATACAAATCTAAGATCACCCCTCTGGCCCTTCGCGGCGTGTTCACGTGCGGTGTCGGTGTAGCCTATGGCGTCGGACCCTTGGTTGCCTTCATTGTCATCAACTACACGGGCGAAGTTGAGACACGCTGGGCGTATCGCACAGTGTTCTGCTGTCAGTGGGGGTTCGCCGTTGTAGCATTGATCCTGATCCCCTTCATGCCTGAGTAAGTTACAGAGCCTAGTACCCAAGATCCTCAACTAATATGTGGCCAGGTCTCCTTGGTGGCTTGTATCCAAAGGACGCAAGCAACGAGCCATCAAGAGTCTACGCAAACTCGGGCACACTGAAGAAATCAGTCACAAAAAGTACGCTCTCATCGAGCTCACACTGGAGCAAGTCCGAACGGAAACCGAGGGTGTAACCTATATGGAATGCATGAGAAAGTCCAACCTTCGCCGCACCATGATCAGCATTATGCCTTTGTGCATCCAGGCGTTGTCTGGTATTGCTTTTGTGGCAGGATACTTCACATACTATCTCCAACTAGCCGGCTATTCGACCCGAATGAGCTATCGAATCCAAATTGCCCAGCCTGTTCTATCCATCGTTGGCAATTTGATGGCAGCCACCATGGTCGACAGGGTTGGCAGACGTGACTTGACCTTTTGGGGTCTTGTCATCCTCACCATGTTCCTCTTTATTACCGGAGGACTAGGAACCGGAACCTCAAAGCCAGCAATTACGGGGACAGTCGCCTTCATCCTGATTTACAGCTGGTGGTACAACGTCTCGATTGGTTCTACGGCGTTTTCCCTGCTGTGCGAAGTCTCCACGTCCCGGTTGCGGGTCAAGACTATCGCCATTGGATACGCAGTGCAGAACTCCATCAACGTCATGTGGCAGTTCGTCATTCCTTTCATGTTCAACCCCGATCAAGGAAACCTCGGCGCAAAGGTCGCCTTCATCTTTGGGGGGCTATGCTTCATCTGCCTAGTGTACCTCTGGCTATGTCAGCCCGAGACCGCTGGACGGTCGTACCAGGAATTGGATGAGATGTTTGCTCGTGGTGTCCCGGCACGGAAGTTCAAGACATACAAGACTGAAGCTCAGACTCAGAACGAAGCAGCTGCGCAAGGATTAGAGAAGGGTGAATAGAAAGAGTCCATACTTCTTCATCTAGCATGAGACGCCATAGCAACCTATATGAGCCATATGCTTCAATGAGCATCAGACCCGTGGATCTAACTTCCATGCTAGCATCTTACAGTAATTTACCTATCGCATCAGTCTAAAGATAGTGGTTATGATAAACGCCAACAGGACAAACCAATAGTGTACCGCTATACCCCGCAACGTCCAACGTGCCAGATCTAAACCTGGGCTTCTTGGCGTTGTTTCGTCACAGGCTGTCTTGGGAATATGACACTTGAGGCTCTGTAGGAGGCAGCCATGGGTTTTGATTATTTACTACCTAACTGTAATCATTTGATTCGAGGAGATCCCAGTTAGAAACGAGCACAATGGACGACTCTGGGAAATCTTGCAATTGTAACCCAGGAGTTCGAGGACTTTATCATTTTGTACTGGGATCACAACAATCTGGCAACAACAACAGGCATCGCAATTGACAGAATGTGTACAATACTTAGCTCGCGTATTTAAAGAGATCGTTTCGATCTGTTTATAAACGTGTGTGGGGACTGAAACAAGCACAAGGGAGCCTGGGGCTTCAACACTAATTGAGCAAGGCTTCAGACGTCCTCACACTGCAACCGTCGCAGGTCTGTTTGTCAATTCTATTTTAAGATCGTTCACTCTCCTTCGCTTAGGCACTCCGCACGCCTGATTCGCGAGAATTATACACCCATTCTTGGCGTCTCGGTATCGGCAAAAAATGGTCAAATATGAGACTGCCAAGACTGCCATTGGCGCTCAGCATGTCTAAAGTTTGGTTCGCAGAAACTACGACGGGCTCAGACCACACACCAAGTACTTGAACATGGTTTGGGATGAGTTTAGAGGCTTTATTTTGTGATAAGCAACCAAGACAGCATCCCAAAGCGTCTTGAGTCGAAGGATATAATTAGCTTACAATCAAGCTGTCTGATATTTAAGCTCAAGGGCGGTCCATGATCAAATCACTGCCAACTCACCAAGTTAGTCTCCTCTGCCCCCATTCGAAAGACCTCTTTCATCACATATCCTCCTCAAAGTCTACAAATATGGCCGGTTCACGCAATGTTCGTAGGCGACGTTTCTTGCGTCACGACCACGTCAACCCACGTTGCATAGCCCTCACCGCCGCCTTTCTCCCTGCCTTCACCTTAGCCCAAGACGACGACGACCCAACCTCCTCTCCAGCCCAATTCTCAGAGCCGTTCTTGGACCAAATAACCGGTCTAACAATGGAACGATTCTTCGGCGCACGCACCTCATTCGCCTTCGCCTTTGCTCTTCCTGAAGTCCAAAAAGCACCGGCTGGCTCCTTCATCGGTCAGCTCTCCTTCCCCCTTGTCAATGGCGAGGGGTGGGGCGCTCTTGGACTCACAGGAGACATGGAGGGTAACTTCATCCTTGCTGCTTGGCCGGATGGTAGTGGTGGAGTCATGGCCTCCTTTCGCCAAGCTACGGACGAAGACAACCCCCCTGAGGTGACCGGGGACTTCAACGTGAGACCGCTCCCAGACGGCGTCTCTGTGAACGCAACATCCCTCACATATACCTTCCTTTGTGAGAATTGCCTCGACAGCACGCTGGGCCTGGGTGGCGCCGCACTATCCGGCGATGCCGTTATGGGCTGGGCCCTTTCAGAACAGCCACCACTTGGTGATCCAGGGAACCCAAATGCGAGACTGGGTTTTCATGAACGTGGATTCGGGCCTTTCACTGCAAGACTAGGGCCAGCAAGCACAGCAAAATTCGACGCAGTTGCTGCCACAGCGCTGGATCCTGTTCCAGCATCTGGTAATGCGGTAGCCGCTGTACCAGGGGCGTTTGAAGATGGGAGTGGTGATGAGGATAGCGGGGACGAGCTGGGAGGTGCCGACGGTGCTGATGACGGCGGTATTGATAGCGACAGCGATGACGACTAGAGCAATGAGCATCAGTTCGATTGTTGAGTAGATAAAGAAGAAAGACGCAGTTGTTTTACCTATCAGTCTCGGAACCATATATAAGGTTTGCGCCATTGCTACATGAGACCGGAATATTTGAAGAAATTTAGTCACAGATTGCATCGCAATGTCTAATTATATGTATTCGTACCAGTGTCTAACTATGTACTATACCTTACCTGGTGCCTGGTTAACAAATCACCTGAAGAGTGGATAGTGGAACCACTTAGTACCGATGCCTAGTAACATCTGGGATACGGCTAGTAACATCCAAGATTCTGTGAGAGGAACTAACTTAATTCATGAAGTTCGAGGACCTCAAACACAAGTCTCCGAGATATTTCTGCCCCTTGCTGCCAAGGTATCTTGGCGTTGCCCACATGGGAGGTCTGTTCCTTGTATTTCCCAGTAATTAGTAGAGGCTTAAGAGACCATCCCCTGGCATTTTCCTAAGCTAAACCTCAAGGTCTTCTTTCTGAGGAAGGGAAGAGAATCGTTGAAAGAAGACGCTTACAAGGACTAAAAGAATAACCTCACCATGCAGGATTAATTCCTAAGGACTGTCGAGGATGGTGGCGTTCACTATCAGGTGACTGCGTATTGTCACATGACTTAATGTAAGGGAGACTCTTCTTCACCACAAAAACAACTTCTGACTTCCCACCAACCACCTTAACCTTTTACCTACCAACACCACACGCATCGGGTACAACATCTACAAGCCAAACCTCAACAATGGCTGCAGAGCCTTCGTTTCCTGAGTTCCAAAAACTGCCAGCAGAACTCAGGATCCGGATATGGAAGGACGCCCTGAGCAACATGACAACTGACCGCACCATCCGCGTCGCAGTCCATTCTCGGTTCATGAAAACAGACCACAGCTGTCTCACTGTCGGAGGTGCCTTTTGCGAACATCACGGAAAATGCTCCAGATATCGACACGCTTCGCCAACACCAACAGGCACCGCGTGGTGCATGGCGGATGGTTACTTTGCGTCATCGGATGCGTTTCCTGACCCAGAAGAGCCATCATCTCGCACCAACCTTCTCAACATGAACCTTGCTTGTCACGAGTCCCGCGGGGTCTTGACGAAGCAGTACCCGAAGCTATTGCAAGTGTACCGTGGCATGTGGCACAGGGGCATTGAGAGCCGTCTCGTCCGTTGCAATCCAGAAACCGACGTTCTCCTCATCACATCCGTGCCAGACCTGTCTGGGTCACACTCAAACCCGGAAGAGCCCCCGACCCGCGATCAGCTTCTCCGTGATGGTGATTTAGACCGAGTCTTCCCACACGACATCGATCTCTTTGCCAGCTTCCGCGATATTGTCTCGTCTTTCGAGCGCGTGGCGTTTCATTTCATCAGATACCGGACATCGGAATATATCTACAGACGTCGAGACGGGTCTGACGATCAACAGGATGTCGCTGACGACTACCCCCGACCTCCTTTGGATCCGCAACGGGGCTTGAATAACACTCTCGACAATACAGAGTTTCCGGGTTTGTTGATGTTCTTTGAGTCCATGAAGCACCTCTTTGCCTGGCCCAATCCTGCCTATTGGCCCGAGTTCTGGGAAAACGTCGTCACAGTCGACAAAGTCCAAGACGTAAATCCGAGATATTCAGAAGGTCTGCAGTTTGTGGTTAAGGGAGCAGAAGAGCTTTCTGGACAATACCAACGCTATGTGGAGAGTCAAGATGATTACCCAGTTCATAGTGAGGAACATTGGACGCCGAACAAGAAACCGCTGGACTTCTCGACTGGCTGTTTTGTCTCAGCTGCTTGGTTACTGGACGATGATAGTTGCATTGCCCCAAGTGGGAGGGGTACTGACGTAGACAGCGAACCAGAGGCCTTATGTAGACCCCCGTCGTCGTATTTGATGTTACATACATTGCCGGAATTGGCAGCCTTTGAAAGAACTTACGGTCTAAATACTACCTCCTAGTAGTCTCGTTGAGCTATCAAGACATTTGTACGACAACAACATCACTCCTATTATAGGATGTGTCTGTCGTTTTGGTTGAGAATTTGGAATTATATAATTTTAACTGTTGCTACTTATTATCTCATTTCTCCTGCTGAAGATTGGTCTCAGAACTTATAAAGGGATCCCCGTCGACCCGAAGCAACATTGAATCCGGCTCACATCCTCTTCATCATCGCCACCCTGCACTATCCAGTAGCCCATCTTACTCTTCGAGTCGTCCGCTTCATGCGACCGTGGCATTGAATTAGGGTAAGTGTTAATGTGGGGTTCCGCGACAACATGCTCGCCGTCTAGGAAACGCCAAATTTGATTTCGCCATCGAAGGCGCTCTGGAGCTGGATATTTCGCCCTGAGTACTTCCAGAAGGGGGTAAAGTAAGTTCCTGAATACGGTTGCAGGAAACGCAATACAGCATTCGACTAAACCCGGCATTTGCTGAACCACTTGGCCGAACTGCTTCAAAACACTCTCAGCATCTAGCCAATTCTCGACAAGTCTCATACGATCTGTCGGTTGAAGTGCAATATAGAGACATCTCAGATTGTGGAAGTTGGGTGGAATAATAGTGAACAAGGTTTCCAAGTGGCCTTCTTTCAAGGTACGAACTTGGTTCTCCTGCATGCGAGATTTTAGTGGCCATATAATCTCCAGTGAGGTCATTGCATTAAGCCGCCGAGGTAGTAGAAGCTCTGGAAGATGGGTGATCATGACTTCGCTTGACATGGAAAAGCAATTGGTCTTATATAAGACATCAATGCCCTCCTCGTATCTGTTCACCTGGCGTAAGCATCTAGACATCTAAACAATTAAAAAGTACTGGTGATAAGACACTTACGCCTGGCGACAGGTCAACAGCCATCCTATGGCCCCGACCTGGCATTTTAAAGGCATGTCACCGGGCCATTTATCACAGTATGCAGCATAACCATAGCGGCAGTAGTCTTCCCAGGGACCCTGAGGCCCCCAGCCGCCACTCATAGGACCGGCTTCGTCGCCACTATCTGGAAAGTGGTAATACCGATGGCATATAGAACTCCACCAAAGCCAAGACTTCGGTTGCGTATGGTCTAGTCTTGCATATTTGCCACAGCCACCATTACTGGCGTGAACTCCAGCGTGGTCGCGTTCCCGAGGCTGGCCGGGAGCATAAGGAGCGGGTGGGTGCTCAAAGGAGAGGTCCATATGCAAGCGGTCTTTGCCAAAGGCTTGTATCACGATCTCTCTCCTCAGATCGTATGGAAGCCTTTTGAAGAAGAGGCATTCTTGGGCAAGAACTTCCTGGGAGGGGGATGGCGTCAAGGCCTGAGGGCGAGGGTCCGGAGGGCGAGGGTCCGGAAGGTGAGGGAACGGGATGTGTTTCTTCTTCTTGTACATGTCGAGTTTGCCCTGAAACCATGCGCCGAACTTTGGCTTCATGGTCGCGAGGTAGCGTGGAGATGTTGAGCGAGTTTGTGATTCAAGGGGAAATAAGGTGTGTTTGGCAACACGAGGGAGGAAAGATAACCAACAACAACGCCAAGAACCCGAGATGGGAACTCGCTTATATAAGGAGGCAGGCTAACACCTGGTCTAATCTATGCAAAAGAGGGGTAACCGTGGTGTGATCTACGTGCCAACTGCAAGGTCTGAGCTGCGATTTATGCATAAAGTTAGACAATCTCCATGCTAGTTAGGCTTCCTAGTCGTCAATGATTCCCGGACAAAGTACACGTAGATGTAGCTTTAATTGAAAGATCATTCTGTCATCCCATCATACATCAGTCCATCCGAGACCCAGCTAAGGTTGTCGGCGAGGTAGAGAACGACATTTGAACGATCAAGGCCTCGAGACATAATGGCTTGTGTGAAGATTGATCAAGTAATTATTCCTGTCAACGTCAAGATTTAGTTCTATCTAGGTATTAATAGGTTTTCTTTTTGCCTTATTCAAGATCTGATAAAAATAGCATATGGTAATCTTTTACTGAAGTTATTTTAAAGTTATTAAGCTTTAAATATGTAAAGAGCTAGATAGGTGTCTATTTGATAGGCTATTACTACAAAATATTAGCAGATCTTCTTTCTATCTAGGTATATATGCACATCGACTTGATTACAATACCCCTGCTAATTAGTCAGCCTCCATGCCTCTTCGGCGACTGGCTCAACTTCAAGTGAGATGGATGCCTTACCCCTCATCTACCTTACGTGTCTATCAACATCGAACTGCTCAATGAGTAAAACACCATGGCGACCGGCTTTGAAGCGCTCGGCGCTGCCAGTGCCGTCCTTCAAATCATCTCGTTCGCAAGCGACGTTATAAGCGTCTGTAAGAAAGTCTACGATGGAAAGCCTACGGCCGATGACCATCTTGAAGAACACGCCAAGCGGATGTCTGACGCTATGGGTCGGGTCCAAAGTCGTTGCCAGTCTATGGCCAAGAATCAGCCATCGCAATACGACAGGAAGCTCAACGACATTGCTGCGGATTGCAGAACTGCTGCTAAAAAGCTGGAAACCGAAGTTCGCTTTGTCACGGGCATGCAAAAGAAGGGCAGTCTTCTCAAGGCAGTTATTGCTACGCTCAGGGCCTCCAATCATCGGAAGAAAATCGAGCAGCTGGAACTTTCACTTTTTAGATATAGACAGGTGATGGAAACGGAGATGATGTCGCATCTATGGTAAATGCTTCATTTTATAGCGAGTAGTCATGTGCTGATGGTCCCTGCAGTTCACGCAGTGATGCAATTGAGCTGCAGCAAAAACAGCAGTTCAACGAGCTCGCGACGGATGTGCAGAGTCTTATACTTCGAATTGCCCAGGGCCACACGAAGCTAGAGGACCTCGTCAGAGCAGAACACGACGTGACCCGCCAAGCCATCGTCCAGGAAACTGTCAAGACCCAGGGAGCTATCAACACACACGTTACGACCGAAGTCCAGGCACTGGGCACAAACACAGCAAGCGAGGCCCAGCGCAAAAGCTTCCTTCGGAGTCTCAAGTTTCCAGAGATTAATCAGCGTTACAACGACCTGATGGATTCAAGGGACGCTAGCTTCAAGCGAGTGTTCGCCTCCTACAAGGAGGTGACCAGTAAAGACGATGAATCCAAGAGGACCCAAGAAAGTAACAGCAAGAGATCCAGTACAGACAAGCGCAGAACAAACGAGATTGACCAAGCCTGGGCTGAATTCGTTGACTGGCTGCGATCAAGTGACTCGTTATTCTTTATTCGAGGGAAACCAGGCTCGGGGAAAAGCACCTTGGTCAAGTTCATCGTCGACAATGAAAACACGAAACAACTGCTTTCACACTGGAGTCCAGAAGCAAGCATCATATCCCACTTCTTCTGGAAGATTGGGTCTTCGCCCCAGAATAGCATCAAAGGGCTTCTGTGTTCCTTGGTCTACCGAAGTCTAGATGGCAACCAGGAAATGGCGGAACACATACTGGCTCGCTTTCCTCATCTGTCGTCAAATACGTACTACTATGACTGGTCGACTGAAGAATTGAAAACTGTCCTCTACGCGATCCTGGAGGAGGACATCCGACATCAATGCATCTTTATCGACGGCCTTGATGAGATTTGCAAGCAGGATGGTCTCTTCAAGCTCACCCAGTTGATCGAAGAAATCCTCAAGTTCCCCAATATCAAGATTTGTGTTGCTAGCCGACCGGAGACACTTGTCATGAGCTGGCTGAAGAAAAAGAATGTGCCTGGGTTGTTGCTTGAAGACCTCACCAGACCTGACATGCGCAACTTTGTGCATAAAGAATTCAAGCCCTTACTTTCAAACAGCACTATCTCCACAAAGACCTACGATAACCTGACCAAAAAGCTTGTTTGGAAAGCTGAAGGTGTTTTCCTGTGGCTTTATCTGGCAAGTCGAAGCCTCACGACTGGGATACAAAACGAGGACTCCGAAGAAATGCTTCTTGCTCGGCTGGAGGAACTTCCCAGCGAGCTGAAGCAGCTGTACGCAGACATGTGGCAAAGGCTGAACGAGAACAACTGCGTGTACCGAGACACGGCGGCAAGATACTTCCGTTATGCTCTTCAAAAGAGAGATCCCACTCCGCTGTTCCCGAGACGCGGCTATCCCGTGTTTTCCACAGAAATGCCGCAGCCCATGCTATTCCAAATAGCATGCGCAGAAAGCGTCGACACCCAGGACATGCTTCTCACGGGCACAGACACAATAGATCTCACGGAAGTGCAACGCTTGTGCGAGAAAACCAAGATAGCTATCCGAAACCGATGCGCCGGTCTGCTACAAGTTAGATCGTGGGAAGTGAGTGGAGGAATGCATAAATTCCTCGGAGGGGCTAATGACCTTGACCTTCCGAAGGGCACCGAAGACGATTATGCGCTCTTCAGCCGCGTGGATTTCATCCACCGCACGGCTCACGATTTCTTGACGGACATGGAAACTAGCCAGGATATCCTGAAGTATGGCGTCTTGTCTGAGAATGAAGTGCAAATTCGGGTGCTGAAGGGCTTGCTTTGTCTGCATCGATTCATCCACTCCGAGTATGGTGTGATGGGGAATTTATGGTACTTCCTCGGCAAGGCCATGAAGCTATCCGAATCTCAGGACAGCGAAGGGCTTCAAGAGGCAGCCAAGATGCTGCGCGTCGTGGAAAACCTTTATAACAACAATATCATCGGGTCGGGTCTACAACCATTGTGGTACCCACAAGCTCCGTTCCTGAGTCACTTGGCATATCACGCCCCATTAGATGATTTTGTTATATCAAGTCTTGCGCAAGAAAGCTCAACGGTTCTAGCCACTGACGTCCTGCGCGAGGTGTGGGACCCAGACTTCTATCTTCACTCCGGCAGAGACAGTGGCCCGTCAGCGAGACTCGTCGAGGCATTGATCTCGATGGGTGCTGATCCGCATGCAATGGGCATGAACCGAAGCAGCCGAAGGGACCCCATGGAGCCCTTTGCGCGACAAGGTACAGCCTTTTCTAACCTCCTGATGTTTGGTATAAACTCAATCGACAAGGGTAAGCATCTTGGCAGTGATACTGCGCGCGAAATGTTAAAGGCAGCGGTGAACATGGCTATGATTCGTCCAGACTTGAGCGCCACAGCATTGGTCATCGGGCGTGTAGGGGAAGATGGCGAAACGTCGCTGATAAGCGTGAGGTGGCTACGCGATCCGGGGTTACATATCCAGTTTGACGAGACCTGGCTCTTGTACGAGGTCGACTTTAAGTTTCTACTCTTACGCCTATTTTCGGGGCTTACCGTTGACATTGACGAGGATACTCTCGGTGACTCCAAAGTTGACGAGCTGTTACCAAGACTTGAGAACCCCTTGGCCAAGATGCGGTTCATTATTACCCGCAATGAAGAATCGAAGGATCTGATATGCCATCGCGCTTTGTCTCAACTTTCAGTCCCCAAGATCACCGAATGCCTCTTCGCGGCCGGCGTAGATTCGAGTACAGAAGCGGAAGAAATACTGGCATTAGAGGAAGAAACATCCGCTTACGAGTGTGTCATGGATCTTACGAGAAGTTCGAGCATGGAAAAAGTTGAGCTTGAGTCCGCAGTCCGTTCTTTGGCTAACGAAAGACTCGGTTTCTGTACCCTTGTGGAGGCTGGTATCATCCCCCCACTTTCCTTTGTGGAAAAGTTGGAGAAGCATCTGTCACAGTATCCTTTGACGATAGCACAGCTTAAAGCCGCAGTATCTCAGAAGTGTGACCAGGCCTCAGATAGAAGTTGAAAGGGTTTCTCGTCATGCTTCAGTCATCTGTATGTTCTATATGGATAAGAGAACAAAGAATTCAAAGATAGGGCACATTCTTTGTTAGAAACACTGTCTTTCACTTCGTGGGTTCTCTGGTTGGAAGAAGCCAGAATAACACAATTAAATAATTCAAAAGTCCAATGAGAAGATATATCAGCGCATCCACACTAAGTTAACAACCTCCCCGAAGGACATGGCTGGTCTTTCAAGTATAGCGTCGAAACCAAAGGGGAAAAATACAGCTGCTCTCAGTAATGTCATCAGGCAATTCTGAACGTGGAAGTATGGTTCCCTGATATGCTTCTTCCTCCTCCTTTCGCCCAAAGAAGCTCGTTGTTTTTGCTGAGACTCATCTTACTTAAGATGGTGTGACAGGCTTTCAAATCGTACGAAAGGTTGAGCTTGACATTCTTCTACTGCGAGTAGAGTGTCTGTTCTACAAACGTAGTATTTCAGTGATAAGTCTACAGACGATTAAACTCCAACATCATACGGATACCTAGCTATGAGGTTGAAAACACGCAATTCGGGTAATCAGAAAACTACGCATTCAGTTTCGCAAGGCTCATGGTTTGATATTAGACGTCCTACAGTGCCGCGGTTTTCAGCTACCATGCTTTAGGCGCCTTATTCTAATTATAAGTAGAGAACCTCTAGGCCTCGAACGTGAACTACTAAAATCAGGCTCTGCCCCCACCATCGGCTTACTTTTGTTGCATTTTGCCGTCAGCCTCAGCGCCTGATACGAGAAATTGTACATGCGCCACATGCCTTTTTGCTTCAGCTTTGAACACTTTATAGGTTGCACCCGCTGGTCAGATGCTTTCTTTTAACAGGTTTGAAAGCCTGGCTTAGATAAAAAAGTAAGATAGCAGGTAGCTTGAGGTCGTTGACTTACGATTCAGAGTTTAAGTCTTGGTTGCAAGGCGGTGCACCTTCGCCCTAACAATCTACCAAAAGTAAGAGTTGTTGAGATGTCGTTTTGGTCGATGCAAAGACATACGCATCGACTAAGTAGAATTCCCAGTTGAAGATGCCACCCACAGTCTAATCCATTCATCATCGTAGTGGGAAGCCTGTGCCAATACACAGCATAGCCCCCAACTACCACACATATACACATTTGAGTCAAGACTAAAATATGCAGCCACATAGTTGGGTTTCATACAGCGATTGGGGAAAATCCCGCAGGTTATATGCAGCCAGCTTCTGAAGTTCTTGCAACCGGGTGCCCAAGGTCCAGTTGTTGAAAGTCACCATCGGAAGAGCTGAAAACTGTACTGGCTATGAATTGAGCGTGTCGCATAAGGAGGCGGTTAGTTAAAATACAGGTTTTAATCGGTCCTTGTATTTAAATCTTCGAGGGTCCACTTCACGAGACTAGATCTGATGTCTTCAATCCTGGTACTGATGGACATTTGAGTACGACTGCAGTCCTTCCCCATCTAAAACTGAACAGGATTTCTTCAGAATATACGATCATGACATTAGTACCTGACTCTACTTACTCACAACTGTCGACTGCCACACCTCGTGCACAACTCTCTGATTTGAACCACACTAGGCGACCCGACATTTGCGGATATGTAAGTGGGAAATCGGGTACGTTCCCTAGACCTGCAATCCTCATACCGCGTTGATCTGATTTTCTGTAGACATTGTTTGGACATGCCCCGATGGAGGAACATGTCTGTATGACAAGAAACATACGGCTGCTGGCTGCTGCTGGAGCGAACCGTGTGTAATTACTTCCATATGCTACGACCACTCGAAGTGTGATGAAAGAAACCTTGGTATTGGAACTAGTTGTTGGTGAGTGCCGATTCATTCGGATGACCGTCTTTTGATAACTCTGACGGCCTTTAGCGAAAACCCAGATATCCCGTATTTCCAAACGTGGTCCTACTCAGATATCTCTGCCTTTTTGGTGTGGTGCACTGATACAACCCCAACTGCAGATGTGGTGATATTTAATCAACCCGTCAATGCGGTGGTTGACCCTGGTACTTCATCCGAAAGCACCTTTACCACCACTATAGTGAGTGGTGACCCGACGACAAAAGTCGCTGCTACCTAGATAGCGGCACAGACAAGACCTGGGGGAGATTCATCAATCTCGGACAAAATTGCTTTTGGGGTTGGTATAGGCGTTGGCTTGCCCGCTACTCTTGCGGCGCTGGGTTCATGTGTATGCAGGTTGCTGAAAAGGAGACGCAGGACTGAATCATAGCAGTTGAATAATGGCTCGAGCTAAAGGTATCGCCAAATTGTGCGCTCCAACGGGTTCTCGCGACATATGTAAAATCAGCCATTTCTAGCAGGTCGCAGAATAAGAGTTTATAGTAACGTTGTAATGATCTGCTATCTTCCGAGAAAGCCTAGACTATATATTTTTGCTTCAAAACCTTGCTATGCTATAGAGACTGAGCTAAAAAGACCCAAAGAACCCGGAAGTGAGTTATGAGACTCCCTTAGTTCATGACTTCTTGATTGTCTCTTCACTGGCTTCCAGCACCTCAGCCCCGTCAACAAAACCATTCTTCCGAGCAAGATCAAGAGCTGATCTTCCATACCCATCCTTTATGCTAGGATCAGCTCCTCGGCCAAGCAGAAACTTGAGATTCTCAATCCGCTTACCCCACACGGCGTTATGCAACGCCGTGCCGTGGCCCGTCCTTATCCAAGACTCATGATCCTCGTCTTTCCATTCGTACTCCAGTTGGTTGAGGAGCGCGCCCGCCTCATCTAGCAGATAAGTCAAAGCCTCGATTCGTCCGCGAATGCGACTCCGAGCCGCGGCTTGCAGCGCATTGGTCTTCGCATAATCGACGCCGTATTGTCTGAGAAGTTTAAGGACACTGACTGGAGCGAAACACGCAGCTTTGCTTGGAACGTCATTGTTTCCGCCGACAGAAACCATATGTGGATCAGCACCGTGCTCCAGTAACCAGCGGACATGGCCTTCGCTCACAATACGTTCCCTACGTAGATCGAGTCAGCGAGGGAGTCCAAAGTAAACAGTAAGACCTGAAGTGAGCGCACGAGATGACGGAGCAAGTATTTCCTCCTTGAATTGGGGAATTAATATCCCACCCATGTTTCATATACAGCTTGAAAACCTCTGAACGCATCTGGCTAACAGCGCTTCGAACAGCATATGTATCGATCTTCCAACCACTCTCCAATAAGTATTGGACCACGTCAACGTGCCCACTCTTGGCTGCCGCGTCCAGGATAAGATGAAATTCGAATGGACGACGGGTTCTGCTAGAGCTTTGCGATTGGTCGGTTGCCAAGCTATCCCATCGCGCAAGCCCTTGCTGGAGGCGTGGCAAGTCTCCCTCTTTAGCTGCAACCTGCAACTCGTCAAGCAGCTCCTTACAAGTGGCAGGGTCAAGTCCGTCGTCTGGTAAACTAGGAACAAGAAGCGATTCTGGGACGGGGGTAACTGAAGATTGGTCCATGATGTTGTGTTTCCTTGGTGGATGTGGGGTTAAAAGAATGGTCATCTTGTTTGATCTCTGTGAGGAATGCTTGTGATCTACCCCGACTCCACCACGTGGTCTCTAGCTCACTGGGCTATAGCAGACATAAAATGTAGAGTCAACAACACCAATAATAATAGTAATAGCTGAGTTTCAGGTACCTAAGCTAGTACGCAGCCTTATCGGGCTCCAAGAACTCACTATCAAATCTCATTTATCTCATCCACCAAAATACTTTCCCGGCAGTTCGAGCCTCATTGCACTGTCACAGTCGATCCCCGCCCAGTTTCTTCCGCCAGCTCATCCGGTAATGCTAACAGCTCTGCTCTAGCCAACTCCTCATCAAACTCCTCGACATGTTCAAAATCAACTAGACGCAAGCCACTTCCAGAAACTCGGTCGACGACGAAGTTATACCGATTCACGTCACCATGAATCAACCCCAGGCGATGCAACCTGCGAACCAGCGTCTCACAGTTGGCCAAGTCGTTGACACAGGCCGGCTCTCCCTTAACCTTCCGCAGCAGGAAACCCATGACTCTCCCGTTCTCCGTCAAATGGCCGAGAAATTCAGGTGCAATGGGAGACTCATTGGGATGTTGTCTCTGGTGATGTGCCAATATCGAGTAGACCCACGTCTCGTGCTCAATCCGCGCTATGTCCCATTTGAAGCAGGCGATCTTAGCGATGGCAGGCTCGCCGTCATATTCGACTTCATGCACTCCGGACCGGAAGCGCTCCTTTCTCTTCAAGCTCAACACATCGACGCGCACTTCAGGCCAGGTTGTCTGGATCTCCGGCAGCGGATCCGTAGAGATAGTTGACGTGAGGGAGCCATCCTCGTCCCGCGAGATGGTCATGGTGGTCCACGGCGAGTCGGGAAGGCCTGGCAGGTTGGGAATGAGGAGATACGGACGACACATCGTATCTTCATCGAAAACACCTGAGGAGATGATGAGGTAGTGGACTCTTCGGCCGACCCGGAGACGATAATGTCCATTTTCATCGTCTACGATTTGGGAGAGAACCTCCATGTCTGATTTTGGCAGCATGGTCATGGTATATTTGGCAGATTACGGTCTGTCGATTGTGATGTTGCGTTGCGGTTCTGCCCATTGCGATTTTGTGTTGATGTAGGAGGCACCGAGGTGAAGTGAGGCTGGGTGGTCTGAAAATGGAAATTAGGCCCAGTCCACTCAATTCCATTCCCGAACTCATCAAGGCATAACTTAACCGCCGGCCGAGGAGATCCACAGTGAGCCCTAGGGAGACCAAGTTGCGTACGCAAGCCCCTCTCTCCCTCTCATTTAAGGCCACAATACGCGTGCGAATACATCACCCGTAGCCGCCTGTCGCTAAAACCATTTCCACACCATCTTAGCATAAGATGACCATACTGATAACCGACTCAGATCACTTCAGCCAGAACAGGCTCTTCGTTGGTGTACAACATCCACGGCTCGGACAGTCTATGTACCCTTAATGGCAAGCCACTTCCACCTGATTTAGAAGAAGCAGAGTCAGTTCCGAGAAGTTGGATCAAGTGGAGAGAGGAGAGCTTAATTTAATACACCATTGGCGTTAACAATGATGTTGCCTTTTTCTTCATTACGTCGTTCGGATCATCATCCCTTTGGATCTTAGTTTGAGACCTGTTGTCATCCTTGTTCCACACGGCAGATACTACGATGTGGCTAAGTCGGATATACTTGTTCACATGATACTTTTTGCTACGTTCTTGAAGTATTGTAGGATCTCGAGGGCGCCAGAATAGCTTTGAGGACAGCCAGGTCAGTCAAGGTTCTCATAATGAGGTCCATTCGGAAGACGACCCTCATGAGAACTGGCAGTTGACGGATGGAATGTCACAACCACAGCCAAGATAGCAATTCTCCTAAGAGGTGCCACCAATCGACGGATTTTTCTCGTATCCAACGAGCTCGAGCTTTAGCGGACTAATGTCAACCTCATGAGTAAGGTTCAGTGCGCTGGCGCCAACTCCGAGAGATATGATGCAGAGCTTCCCGCCGATTCGCTTGGGCTTCTCCATGATTTCGTACTCGGGCTTAGTGGGAGCGCCCGTAAACCAAGAACCGAGGAAATCCATAGTGACTGTATCTACATGAATGAGGGTTTCTAAGAAAGGATGGACAAGTTGCAACGAGGGATGCACAGACTTATCCAGTCTTTGACAGCTTATTTAAGCATAATCTTTCAATACGAACTCTAGGTGGAGCTCTAATAGATGCTGGTAATTATCTTAATAACGACGCTGATCCTTTGATGCTGGTCGAATCCTCTACTCCTCCACAAGATACGGCGCCGCCTCTATAAAACCCGGAGATACCTACTGTGAGAGAATAATGAGCTGCCGTTATAGTGAATCTGCAATATTTCACTTACCAACACGTCGACCAAGATGTATTGCACCAACTCTTTCGCGGTCTTCAGTTCGAATCAATCAGTACCAAGCCAACTTGGAAAGGTTTCTGGTGTGCGTGGGAATTCGAATGTGGTACACTGTGAGGTGTCCATGGTTGCAAGCTGAAAGTGAGATCGAAGTGAAACTGCCTGCTTATTTTCAGATATTCCTCACCATGCCTTCAAGGCAAGGTCTCGCAGCCTGAAAGTTTAGACAGCCCGCACAATGGTTTCAATGTAATGCGCGTCGATTTAATGCCACAATAAAAAGTCTTCGTGCAGGCCTCTGGAGCTGTGCAGGCTTCTTCCTTCATCATCTCCCTTCCTCACGAGTCGCACAATCTGACGATCCCACCATTTGCTCCCCTTGCGCACTCTTTCAAACGAGAATACTCGCGCCGTTTCTGTTTCCTCCCAGTCCTCATTTCCTATTATTCGCATTCACGTCTCCATCCGCGCACAACTGAAAGGCAAAACCCGACCGCACACTCGACCGCAACACCCGCAACCCGTGAACACACAGACTCTCCCACACAAGATGCCTCGATCTTCTCTCCGATCGTGTAGTCTGCTTGACCCGGTTCCCAAGAAGTCCCGGCGCAACAAGAAACTGGCCTACCGTCGCCGTGGCCTCACCGCAGTCAAAGAAGTCCGAGAGTGTCTCTCCCACAGTCCCCACCCCGACCGCACCCAACTATCACGTCTTACCCGAGTTGAATCCCAGTCTGACAAGCCTATCTGCGTCTTTGGAGGCTCAGCAGGCGAGGTTCTGGGGGCACCGTGTTCCTCTGACTCCAAAGCTCAAGCCTAAAGTGGCGAAGGGCTTCGAGGACCAAAATAAGTTCAACGCCGAGGTCGAAAAGATGTCTGAGGTCTAAAAGATGGAGAAGGCCAAACCGAACAAGGGGTACGAGGACTATAAGAGGGAGGTCGGGGTGAAGGAGATCCGGAAGAGGGCCAGACGGGCGGGAGAGGTGTGGCAAACATGGTAATGATGTCTATCAACGTGGTTCCGGAATACCAATGCAAACTTCCATTGTTCCAAACGCCTCGCATCTTCACATCTCACGACTGTCGTTGACTATAGATCACGTCGATGACCCTTAACCCCGATGAGCTTGTTCCGACTGAATGACCCCACAACCCTGGCTCGTCGAAATAATTGACATTCTGCTTTCTGGTAGCTACACTTAGCTCAATCTTGATAGGTCCAGCAACTTCTTAGGCTTTCTTAGTGACGACATATCAAAGAGATGTGTTGAACTGATTCCCGTGGTAAAAGTTGTTGGGAATGAGAAAAGGGATGGGTTGTGAGGGCATCTTGCTCTTCCTCCCTCGGCAAAGGCGGGGTATGACGAGTTGTTCCTCGGCTAGTCAGGGATATGCAGAGGGGTTATTGAAGGCCAGGCTCTGATACTTTTATGATGACTTGCAAGTTTTAAACGCTTCACATAAAGACTCCTTTGCTCCGTGTGAGGAACATTCGCCTGCGGCCTAAGCCTCGATCACGCCATGACTACTACCCACCTAAATCACTTCCTCTCCATCACTTGGTGTGCGAAACGCCTAAATGACCCTGGAGTCTCTTTTCTCCATGACCATGAAAAGGTCAAAGACTCAAAAAGAAGTCAGGGTTCCTTTGCGGAAGCCATCTACAACCTCCCAGACGGCGTCAGAGCCCAACTGGCATTCTATCCCCGCCATCCCCGAGAAGGAGTTGACCCCCAAGCACCCTTTCCCGAGTTGTCGGTAATGTTCGACGTTGGAACTGGAGTTTCGGGTTGGCCTGGAATTAGCCACGGCGGCTTCGTATCTTTTCTTTTCGACACTGTCGCAGGCCGGTTAGCATTGTGTAATGTTGACAGTCGCCGCGACGAACGAGCGTCGCCATTTACCATGACGGCTCGATTGGAGATTAATTACCGAAGACCGGTACAACTAGATCAGGTTCTGATTGTTACAGCAGTGGTTTATAGAATCGAAGGACGAAAATTGCATATTGGATTGCAGATGGAGGATGAATCGAGGACAGTCTTGAGCGACGGTGCAGCTTTATTCACACTCCCGGCTGCGAGACTTTAGTCATGGGAAATGATCGTGAGAACACGCAACTCAAATACCTGGAGGGTGGTTACTGCTCTAACATTGAAGTCTTCGGTGCTTTTGTTGAATGACATGACGCTCTATTATCTTAGCCATTTCGCTCACCGAGTTCACCGCAGAATCTCAATTGGAAAGTTCAAAGAGACTTTGTATTAAGAACTGGGCAGTCATGCCATGCAACGATCTACATAATTAAAATAGAGTGTAATATCTAAAACACGGGCAGAATCCCGGCTGCGAGAACAAGAGAAATTCCCAGTAATCCATCCGTGCTCTTTCGCACGCCATTTCCTGTCATCACCCATGGCGTGGTTATACTGCTAGAAGGCGCAGCCGGACTTGTTGGTGGCAGGCTCGTTGGTGAGGCGGCAATGATTGACGATTCCTGAGCCGTTCCGTATTGTTGGGCCTTTACTGTAGCCTTGTTCGTTTCTTCAGTCTCATCCCCGAAAGTCTCGTCCTCGTGGCTGCCAACGGCTGTAGGCTGAGCTTTCTCGACGCCCTCGCTTGTCATGTCCTCTTCGCCTTGTCCATTGAACTGATCTTGGCCTTCCTCGTAAAATTTAGCCGTCTCCGTGGGATTGTGTTCAACTTGATAAATAGTGGACACATCCTCGCCATTGGGCCTTGTCAGGTAGGCACCAGTATCGGGCCCCTCTCCCTGTGCAGTTGATTCTGGCTCATAAGGATGCTTCCACACATCGGTCTCCTCAGAATACATGCCGATACTCTCAGATGCAGCTTCAACAGCGCCGCAAGGGACTGTGAGAGTAACTGTGTCCTCTCCACCATAGCCACACGCATGACAGCTCATTTCGATGGTCGTCATCTCAACCTCGGGGTACTTTTGGCTTGCGCAGTGGCACGGAGCATACTCCAGAGTTGAGCAGTACTCGGTAACAGTCAGGGACCCAGGGTTGTAAGGGTCAACGGCGGTGTATGTCACGGTGATGACAGTGATGGCCACGCTGGAAGTAGACTGCGACAAAGAAACATCTAGTGTAGCAGACTCGGTCACAGAAGAGTCCACAGGAACATCCACGGCGATGACAGATTGGGAAACAGTACCGCTTGGCGTAATGACAGATGCAGACGGCAATGTTGTAGCAAGAGCGACACCGGGTGCGAAAGAAACGGATGCACTGATAGTAGGCGTTTCACTTGAAGACACATCTCCGTCGGCGACGAACGCGTACACGGTGAGCAATATGTTAGAAGGGGCATCACGACGGCTGAGGTCTTGCCAGAGCTCAGATCGTCGGATTGGCGTAGTTGCATTCAGACGCAGCCCACCACAGAAAAGAGTCCGGTCGCCAGGACAGGGGATATCGCATCTTGCGTCCTGGACGGCAGTAGTAGAGGCCAGAGAATCAGCAGCGTAGCAGAATCTGTTATGAAGGTTAGCGGATTGTCCCACAGATTCTCAAGCTTGGAACAGGGAATACGAACGTTTCGAACAGGCCGATGTACAGGCGCCCCCCGGCAAGGGATTCACACACGGTCGTCGTCATATCCGGGCTGCTCCCAACCAGATCAAATGTCGGGAAGCCACCCACGGGGCCAATACATCCAGTGTAGACATATCGCTCAATGGTCGGCAGGTTCGAGGGGGATCCACTGATGGTAGACGTGGTTGTCGTCGAAGAAGTGCCAGTGGAAGACTCAGAAGATTCGCTGGAGGCTGAAGACTCTGGTGTTTGGGCTGTTGATTCCATTGTGGGCTTAGTTTCAGTTGTGGGTTCGGTCGTTTTTGTAGACTCGGTCTCAGTAGTAGGTTCGGTCTCGGCTGTAGACTCGGTCTCAGTTGTGGACTCGGCCAAAGTCGTAGACTCGATCGAAGTAGAGTCGGTCTGGGATTCAGAATCCAGCAACTGAGCCGTGGAGTCCGTGGTTATTGTTGATTCACTTGACTCAGTTGTAGAGTCAGTCGCTGATGTAGACTCCGTAGTCGCCTCATCAGTGCTCTCGTTCGTGCTCTCAGTCGCGGACTCAGTCGCGGACTCAGTAGTGCTCTCAGTAGTTGACTCAGTGGTGCTCTTGGTCGTACTTTCGGTCGTGCTCTCAGTCGTGGATTCAGTTATGCTTTCAGTGGTAGCTTCTGTAGTAGACTCGGTGGTAGACTCTGTAGTAGATTCTGTAGTAGATTCTGTAGTAGACTCTGTAGTAGACTCTGTAGTTGACTCTGTGGTTGACTCAGTGGTCGACTCAGCAGTACTCTCAGTAGTACTCTCAGTAGTGCTCTCGGTAGTGCTCTCGGTAGTGCTCGCGGTAGTCGACTCAGTGGTCGACTCGGTAGTGCTCTCGGTCGTGCTCTCAGTTGTAGATTCAGTCGTGGATTCAGTTGTGGATTCAGTGGTAGACTCTGTGGTGGACTCAGTGGCTGTTGATTCTGTTGTAGTCTCCATTGTCGACTCCGTCGTTGTCGTCGACTCCGTCGTCGACTCCGTTGTTGATTCCGTTGTTGATTCCGTTGTACTTGCCGTCGCTGCTTCCACGCTCACGATAAAAGTTCCCGACACAGTCCCTGAAGCCTTCACGGTATCTGTGCCAACTGGGTCTCCGGCAGACACCGTTGACGTTGTCGTCACATAGTTGATTGTGATTGACGTGTCGCAGTCAACACATCCTTGGGCCCTGACCATCAACGCCGAGTCGTAGTCGCGGTCGTTGAGATCACAGACAGCAAACACCATTGTGTGCGCACCAGAGCTCGCTGGAATACCAAAAATAAGGGGTGGCGATGAACCAGCGTACGAAGTATCACTGTTCGGCGGCTGGATATAAATGGGATCCGACAGATACGCATCCTTCGCGTTGATCCGGTTCCCGCTGTTGTCTTTGGCGAACTGGGTGCCATCCAGGAAGACTCCGATCGGGTCTGAAACACCGCCACTAATATTCATTAGCTGCGTCACTCTACGGTTAGGACAGGACTCAACTTACGGGGCGGCCTCCTCTGACGCCATGATCAATTGCACAAAGACTCCACTGTATGCAGCATCAATGACAATGTCGACGGTCAACACAGATCCGTCGTTGGTATTGCCACCACAATACGCTGCTGATCCGGCAGCGCCGTTGGCAACGTGGTTATTTCCGCCCGGGCTGGCTCCCACAGCATTTCCCGACGTGAAGATAACGCCCATGCCAATACCAAAGGGCCCTTGACTGAAGGTTCCCGAGGCGGCGGATGCGCCAGCATATGATGCCGAAACAACGGTTATCCCTGGACCGTTGAAGATTGCGTTTGCCAGCGCTGTCGCATCGTTGCTTGTAACGATCTGGATGCCGGTGCAAAGGGATAACAGCGACGCAGTGGCCGCTAGGAGGGCAGTGGTCGACCTCATCGTGAAGACTCGAGTGACTGTGCCGCTTCTTCGGGGTCGAATGGACACTGGCCGTAAGGAATAGGTATGCTTGTAGGAACACTGCCAAGTCGGGTTTCTTTCCTTATATACGTGAATGTTATAAAGAATTGAGAAGGCACATCGTCCTGGTCATGAGAATCCATGCAAGATTGCGAGAGCAATTCTAGTTAGTTCGCAGACAGCGTGAAGATTGGAATGGAAAGAAGACCTAGGACTGCAAGGCTTAATGCCATCGATGTCTTGTTTCTAGTGGAAAACATCATGAAGCCAGTCCTGGAAGGAGAAACGCTTCGTCGGGTGCCCGCCCTGTGCCTGTCGATCGTGGAGTACAACTGCAGGCGATAGCGCTAAGAACTTAGTCTCGCACCAGCAAAAAAGGGAGGTTCAGGCTAGAGGCTGTTTGTTGTGTTTGTACGGAGTAGACCATCGTATATCAGTATAGTGAGGAGTCTAGACTCCGAGGGCGATTGGCTTGTTTAGACGTCAACCACGTGAGAAATTGTAGAATGTGGCGGTTTCAGCTTGCTACCGACAGCGACACTTCAAGACATTGCGTCCTGGCGATGAAGCTGTGATGATGCTAGTGACACGCGACAGTGGAGACGAACCCATCACTTCGCATGGTCTCGGCTTCCTCCCTTGACTTCTGAAACAGATGAACAACGTTTCTCACAATAAGAATTGAGTGAGTAGTGTGTGGTGAAACGGGTGCATGGCAATTGTCTTCTCTCGTGCATTTTGATGCGACCACCAACCCGACTTGCAGTCTAGCTATGAGCTTTCACGAACAAGAGGCACATTTCCAACGAGACCAAGACCAAAACGCAGCATCAGCATGCCTCTGAACCATTGCCCGGCCCACGCTAAAGATAGCTATTTCCTTGTTAGCAACGCTTTAGCAAGATGGCGAGATTTCTCGGATGCTTGGACCAATATTCGGAGACCTGAATGTCATCCGGACAGGGATGGCTCTACACTAGGGGCACGCTCATTCCAAGGTTGACAATCGCGTCCTTCGTGATCTCATGACGCTAGACTGTATCAACAAGAAACCGATACTCAACTCATGGTATGCCGCTTATACGCTAAAAACGGCCCAGAGATTATGCCCCGGCGAAAAAAAGAATATGCAAAAAATGAACCAACCAACCAGATAAGTAAATTGCAATAGTCAGTTGGAAGGCCACACGCAGTAACCATTCTTCGGATCTCCTAAATTGAAAGCCCTCTAAACCTGAATCATGATCGTTCGTGCCAAGCCTACGATTTGTGAGACTTTTTCTGTTAGCTCCTTCTTGACATTAATTACTCGGCGTGCTCCTGGACCGAAAGTAAGGGTATTCATTTGTCTTGCATCTCTATCGCCCAAAAAGCCTGAACTATCTGGCGATATCGATACGCGACGGCGTCGAAACGCTAACACCACTCATCGCGTCTCCACAACAAACAACGGGCGCGAATCTCTAGAGCCGGATCAACAGCATCTGGAATTCCTTGTTGGTCGAGTCATGAGAAGTACATAGCGAGTTTGAAACGGTGCGTGAAGGAAGTGACAAAAAAGCTTCAAGGACTTAAGTCCTAAGGTGGCCTCTCCAAATAGAGAGTAGGGACCGCTTGCCCGTATGTTTGTGACAGTTCTTTCCAACGCGTACTTGAATCCCGTAACCATGGCCGCGACATATCTTAAGTTAATTTAGAACAGCGTATCATAAGAGGTGTATTGACGAACAGGATCATGCGCAAGTCCGACTAGAATATCGTAACTCAGTACACCGTCCTTCCAACAGCTAGACCAGCTATGTATTTATTCAAGAATAGGCAACTCTCCCTTCTCCTGAGCTTCCTTCACGAGTTGGTTATAGATTTCTACCTTCTCCTCATATTCTTGGACTAATTCAGCATCGCTGCGCTTGCCGGGTGTGGCGTCATCACCCCCAAAGGCTCTGACCGCACTATAGTAGACATCCGCCAAGGCTCTGCAGACTCCCGAAGCGCTGACAGATTGGCATTGGTAGTAAAGACTTCACGTGAAGGTTAGCAACTATCGATCAATGCGAGGATGGTGCCCGCGCTGGCCGGAAACCCATCCGGATTGTCCAACTATGGGTACGTACTCGGTCTGGAATCCATTGTCAATGCGAAGCTTGGCGCTCACAGTGAACCGAGTCTGAAGCCGATAGTTGTTGTAGCCGAAGTCGTGGCGGTTGCAAGCTGGCACGAAGGGGAAGCCGAAAGGGTTATTGGGGGAAGAGGTACACCCGTCCGATTCCCAGTTGAGGTTGGGGGGGTTTCGTGCATTGCGACGGGCGGTGAAGGCGGGCAACGTGATGCTGAAGAGCAGCTCATCAGTGACTGCATTGGCGCTCTGGCGTGTGGACAAGGAAGGCTCCGTGTTTCCAGTGGGAAGCGCCAATGCAACTGGCAAAAAAGAGGTGATGAGGGCGTGCCACTTCATGTCGACGAATGATTGATATTGATATTGGGAATGGAGCTGATAGTTTGGAGCCTTGTTCTAACACTCAATAAATATATCGCGGCGACGGCCGTCTATTTAATCTATTCCGCGAGACTGAAGACTCCAGCAGAATAACCCCGCAACAGGAATCCCGTCTTATGAAGATGTTCATTGCTTGGCTCTCACCTGCCCGATCGAGCAATGATCTCTGGGTGCCGCAGCAACGAGGTCACGATCTGTATAGTGATTTGCTAAATCCCGCCAAGCTTTTTAGCATTGTCTTAGACGTGGTCTCAACAAGCAACTCGTCTCTGCCGACGAACGTTCGTTGTATACCAAAACTATGAGGGCGTGGCCGGAGATGGATCTAAGATTGGAAGGTCACGTTAGGGATGGGCCGAGCCAAGTGCGGGGAAGACTCATAGCAGTGACCAATATAGTAAGGCCGTGATGATTTTGCAAGAAGTGCCAAGAAAGGTGCAGAGCCGGTTCCAAATAGGAAGAGTTCCAGGTCGGCCTTAAATCTTCTCAGATGTCCTAGCACCATATTCTTGTCATGGACCTCGGCATGTGAAAATCACGAGATAGACCCAGTGCACGAGAAGCATAGAAGCTCAGACTAATAGAATTGTATCTTTTCCCTACTGTCTGTCCTCAAGTAGACATCTGCGATGGCATTGACCCTGAACGAAGGTCTACGGTCCGAAATTTGCGGAAAGTGAACTTGGGAAAACTTTCATAATTGAATGCCTTGCTGCAAAATGTTCTCGCGCATATGATCTACAATCACTTCGTTGAAAGTTCGCAACATGAAGATCGCGTGGTTGTTCCACTTCGTGCATCCGCTGTATCCGTCAAAAAAAAGTTCGGACCCTGAACCACACCCTCCTATTATCCACTATAATTCGACGACCATCCACTCTCCCTCAATTAAGGGTTGTGAGGCACTTATGCTTTATCTTTGTCGTTGTTTTCATTCCAAAGATGCTCGCAATACTGTGAATAATTATGCTGTAGGGTAGCTCATTTTCCCTACCATGTAGATGACCATTAGATGAAACCACATGATCGCACTAACCATAATTATTTCGCCAGTGAGCAAGATTTTGCACGGGGTACTAAACACAAGGCTGAGTAGAAGGTAAAGCTCACATTAGAAAATTTACAACTTGTGATGGCTGGGTCAAAGGGGCACAGCGTCTGGCTCCATACACTAACTTTCCACGTTTGAAAATGACTGAGTACAAGCTACTAAAATTCCTGCCGCTGTTGTTGGATCGAGATTTGTCATCGTAATAAAGTGTGCGTAAAACATACCGGATACTATACTCTCCTTCGCCCTCGTAGCTTCGAAACCAAACAGCTAGCATGGTTACTATTAAACCTAGTAAAGCTTACAAGACTTATAAACCCTGCATGTTCTTGTTAATCACCAGCTCAATTGTAATTATTCCTGTTGACACAGCCATATTTCGCTATTGTCAGAACTGTTTCTTAGTCCCGACTTGAGGGAAGTTGAAGAAAACCAGAAGATATCTATTCAGGTACCATCTGCTGGAGAATCATAGACGAACACAGCCAGCTATGAAATGGAGAATGAGGAACATGGGGGGACAGGGAGACAACCATACCCCCGCTACCAATACTATAGCTTCAGTGGACGGACTTATGCCGGCAACGTACTTGGCCGAAATTAAGTCTCCGAGGATCGCCGAGGCGTATGATTTAGTATGTAGCTGACCGGAGCCAAGTAGGCTATTTTTGTTGTTGCTAGCTAATGAATTGCGTCGTTAGTTATTTGGGTATCTAAAGCATCGTGCAAAATGGTGTGAATTGTTATGGTATTAAGAGTAGGTGGTATTCTAATAACAATGTTTTTAATCATTATACTAATCGAGGACTGTTGCCTCATTGTCTGAGTTAGATACTACAGCTTCTTTTCCTTCCACTGAGCCATGCGTGATACCGTCAATGTGCCTATGGCGAGCTCTGGGTATCCAAGACAGCCTGAACTTGAAGTTGAGCAAGAAACTCAAGAACGATATCCAGTTCGAGGTTATCCTAAAAGCCTGGGTGAATGTTGTGTATTTAGTCACATATTTCATGGATCAATCGCAAATTCTTCAAGGTTGTGAAACTAATCGGGACCTTGAAAGCTTTCTTCGGGGCAACAACTTATCGAGGCTAAGCACAGACTCTCAAGGAACACCAAGGTCACCGGGCTGTCAGTCATGTGCTCAGTTACCAGTAGATAACCTGATGAGGACAAGTGACCAAGTTCATGAACCCTCCCCAATGAGACGAAGGCTGGCAAAGTGGGCAAATGCAGAAACGCAGAGTGACTTCCGACATGATTCATGTGAAAATGGCCAAGAAAAGCGATATGATCTAGATCTTTGCCTGAAAAAGTCTAATGGGAAAGGATGTCGAGAGGAAAGAGAGAAAAAAAAGCGTGGACCATCGATCAGTGGCAGAGCCTGCTGAATCCATCGTGACGTGGACAGTTCATCAGTGGATGCTGAAAACCAGCCGAACAGTGGGCACGAAAACGAGGCCAAAAAAGCTCGCCGAGAAAATACGAGAAGTTTAACAGCGGTGGCCGGTGGGCAAAGCCGCGATTGCCGATCTAAGTTGCGGCTCTGGGCGAAGAGCTTGTCGAATGTGGTAGTGCGCATCGCTACCATGGCCTGATGCCGTCCAAGTCTGGAAGTGCTTTTGCAGTCGATCTTCTCCTTTCGGTCGCCCTCGGTCGGATCGCGCTGAGATCTAGGCGGATTGGGCCAAAAGGGCGGAGGCTGGTGGTGGTTGTGTTTTCTTAGCGATGGCAAGGTTCGTGATAGTGGAGCGAGCCAAGAGCGCCGGCGAGAGTTAGATAGTTAACGCCGGAAGACTCGGCCGAAGATCAGTCAGTCCCTAATCTAGACCGATAGTAGTTAAGAGAAACGGGAGTCTTCTGGAACTCTTTCACTTGAATGGTTCTATTTTCGTCATGATTGTGACGTCAGGTCGGCTGTAGCCAAGCAACCCTGCCACTCGATTTTCCATCCCCACGATCGTCCATCAGGTAAGTTGTTGGGACGACCGGTTCGGCCCCTCGCATTTTTGCCTCCTCGTATTCCCGGCCTCTAGCTAAAAAGCCATGCATACTACAGCAGAGCCTATGTCTCGCCACGGCAACAGAACACGCTACGACGTCATCCTGGTCTAGCGAGCCAGTCGCCGCATCGCCATGGCAGGCGTGGCTGGGTTGTGGAGTGACAGGAGTCTTTCTGACGATCTGACAGCCCAGCCCGTTCGTTGATCGGTTTGGATCTGGAAACCTTCAGGTTTGCCGGTCCAACTGTCAATCGCGTGGTTGTCAAGGGTTAGCGGTGGCTTTATGGTTGGCTCCGCAATATGGGGTTTCTATTCTGATACGAGAGTCGGGCACTTGGCTTGGCTTCGGGCTTTCGGAAGTGGACGATGACCAGCCATGCGATTTAGATCTTTTGGAGGTTGGTTCGGCAATTAGAGGATCTGTATAACCTATATAACCATGAAGACTCTTCCTGTCAAACAACTTCTTTTTCAACACCATCACCTCAACAGCTCAGCATCACTTGCCTTACACAGAGCTTCAATTCACACTTCTCGACAAGTCTCAACACCCACAAGATGATCTCCAAGAACCTCTCCCTCGCTCTGGCTCTGCTGTCGGCCGTCTCGGCAGCTCCCGCCCTCAGACGCCAGGATCCCTGCCAGGACGCCTACAAGGCCTGCATCGCCAACGGGACTCCCCAGGTCGTCTGCTCATGCACTCTGATTGTCTGCTCTGGCGAAGACAACGCCAGGAGCGGCGAGTTCTGTGCCAGCGCCACGGCCGGGCTTACGACGCCCACAAGCACTGGAATTCCCGGCGGATGCAACCCGGCGCACCCGGGATCGTGCCCTTCCTCCTACTTCACTTACCCCACTGAGGTTCCGAAGTCGACGTCTGCCACCGCGGCTGGGTTTACTTCTGTGTCCGGTATCCCCGGCGGATGCAACCCGGCGCACCCCGGATCTTGCCCTTCTTCCTACTTCACCTACACTACCGAGACCCCCGCGGCTACGGCTACGACTACGACGACGGCCGCGCCCGAGTTCACCCCCGTCCCCGGCATTCCCGGCGGCTGCAATCCCGCACACCCCGGCTCCTGCCCCTCGTCGTCCTTCAACTCTACCACCCTCTCTACCGCCGTGATCCCCGATGCCAAGCCCACCGCTCCCGCCGGCGGCCCCGTGTACGCCGACCCGGTGATTGTGGAGGGCAAGGAGTGGACCATCACCGACCTGACCCGCTACTGCGCCGAGGACAACTCCGGCTGCGACTACAACTTCGCCATCGAGGCTAACGGCAAGACCGAGAGCTGCACCGTGAGCCGCATGCCTGGCTCCGACGCTGCGACCGAGAGCTGGTCCGACGAGCCTTGCACGTCTGGATCCGAGTTCAAGGTCTCGTGGGGATACGTCACCGAGCCCGCGCCGGCCTTTGCTGTCATCACCGTTGTCGACGGCAAGGAGCTGGCTTGGTTTGGCGTCTCCAACGTCAACGAGCAGAAAGTGACTCCTTCGTCTCCCTTCGGCTCCGGAGAGTACGGCACTCTTGGTCCCCAGCAGGTTTACACCTACTAAGAAAAATTGAATGGGTACGAGCATGACGAAATAATGGAATTTACTAGACGAACGAAACACACTGGATTACGGGTATTAAGGATGGGGCAGGGGGACTGGAATGGACATACATACTGTTTAATCATTAAGGATCGCAGAAAGAATTGCATTGAGATAGAATATTGTAGGCATATAGTAATCGATAAACATACACGTTAGCATTGACTGATTGATGGTATTTATTGTTGACGTCCTTGGGTGGCTGACACCAGGGTCTCGGGTATGAACCGTCAATTAGTCGGTCTGTGAAATGGCTGGGAGAGGAGAAATTAAGTGTCAAAAACATAAATAAGTGGTCAATAACACAGGGAATAGCAGCTTAGCTCTACCATAAACCCTAGCAAATGCTAGGAATAGGGCCTAGACCCCCGCAACCAACCTCCGACTTTTCGTACTCTGGTGGATTTCGTGACTCCTCAATCCCCTTTTTTTCCTTTTAGTTCCATCCACTCTTCCTGTATTGCCTTGGTAATTACGCGTAATTCGTCTTGTCTCTTTCTACTCCTTTGCCATGGCGTCCTCGCAACAGCAGAGATACACGTTGGAGGACCCCGGAACCCCTCGCACCGCCCGCGAAGCCCGTGAAGCTGCGCGCGCGGCCGCCAGAAACGGCGCCGGTTCTCGCTACAGGCGCTCGCAGTCTGAGTCACCGGAGCTCGACGAGGATCTTTACAGCGGACACGGCGAATCTCGCTCTCCGACGTCTGACGTGGCATTGCATGACGCCGCGGTCGCACAGGCGCACCCGCAACAAGTTGGACACTTCTCCGCGAAACACACCGCAATCCCATTGTTCCCCGTCTCTAACGCATGTCCAGCAACGAGTCGTCCCAGTAGGCCACACAGGCCGCAACGGAGAACAGCGCAGACATCCACCGGCGAATTACCGAGGCCCTCAGCCACTTCCTCCGTCCTACCCGGGACCCAAGGGCCTGGATAGCAGCCCTCGAAGCTTCGCGAGCGGAGACAGGAGCGACTCTAGACGCCAATCGCCCAGTAAATCAGAATCAGATCCGCGGACTGCAGCATCATCACCTTCATTTCGCTCGGCTCCGTCTGGGTCTCCCTCACGCTCAAGAGGAAGCATGCAGCAGAACCGCATGGCTCAACCGATGACGTCCGATGCCTCGCGGCAGCAACAGCGATACCCTCCTACTTCAAGGGGAGGCCTCGCATTACTGGGTGCCGAAATCAACCGCGTCAACAGCCCCAGCATCCAAATGATCGTGCTGCAGCCTCTGGAGCGCAAGATCGACGAGTACGACCTCCTCATGCGGGAAGAGCGGGCCAATATGGCTCATCTCGACGACGAGCTCCGTGCACTGGAGGATCGCCGGCAGCAAGCTGAGGACCGCTTCCTCGAAGCCAAGGCCAAGCACGATGAGTACGAGCGGCAGTACCAGGATGTGAGCAGGGCGCTGCAAAGCTAGCTTCACAAGAAGAGTGCCTGCTGCACGGATTGAGAGCTTGGAAAAGCCAGGGTCACGAGCTGAGTTTCTACGATGCACAAGCCACGGCCTAGGATGCTCCGGATGAGCTGAAACAAAAGGAACGGCGGCGAATTGGCTGTTTGGTGAGGGACAATTGCGATGATTGATGATATACGACTTAGGATCGGCTCGGCGGAATTTCCTTGCTGATAGAAGAACTCCGGCTTTAGAATACATATACAAGACGATACTTAGCAAAGGACATGGCGAATTACCGAATGTCAATGAATCATGTTCCATCTATTAAAGTGGGAGCAAGCAATCACAGAGCAGGCGTGGCAAAGTGAAATAGAGTCTACCGCCACATAAGGCATGTAAAGCTTGACTGAGCAACTGGTAGTCACTTGGCCTGTTACAGGAATAACCTGACGTTCTAGATTATTTCAATTAAGCCCCAACAACCGCGTTAGTCTCACTTACAGGTTGTGCATCACTACCAACTTCAGAACTAAGGTAATAAGCCTGAGTTTCCCGCAAATTCAGACATGATCATTTCCAAATTGCCTACAGTGACAACCCAAGAAGAAAAAACAACGCCTGGGCCACTCACAGCACTAGTATTCCTGGTATTCCTGGCTAGTCAGTAGCCAATTGATCGCCGTTTGTTGCGTGTCAATTTGACGAGCAATACTGTGACGATGGGGAAAGGCATGCGACTGTGATAAGCCATCGTCAACATGAAAAGGGGTACACGTGACGAAGACTTGGATGCTATCAAGTCATGGGATCTTGTCGTGAGGTGCTGTGTGAGAGTCGCCGAATCAGTATCCTAGAGACGTATTTCTGCATATAAATACACCTACTTCAGCCACCTCTCCCATCTAAGAGCGTAAGTCAACTAAGTACCACACGAACTACTAACGAACTGAACAACTACAGCTCTTCCCGTACGCCTTTCTACACCAATCTTATCCCTCATCCATTTCAAATTGACAAGATGTGCGACGTCATCAAAGATGTCTTCCAATGCAAAATGTGCAGGGGGAGGGTGAGATCCGCCGAACGCAGGGAAGCATGCCATAAAAAAACATGCGAACCACATCGTCGATCGACACTCAAGTTCGTTGAACCGGATGAGTGCCCGAGGTGCAAAAAAAAGGAGTCGAAAGACTAGCTCGTAATGGGTTTGCACTGCAAGACACGGGTTTCGGGTTTCGGGTAACCGTAAGTTATTGAGAGCATCACAAAGAAGGGCTTCTACGAATCTGTCATCTGCCACGTTAAGGACTTTGCGAACTACGGAGACTGATACTTGAGGCAAGGTAAGAGTTAGCTGAGCCTATGGTAGCCTAGCCGTGGAGAGTCAAATAATGCTCCAATTACGATAATGTATCCGCCCCCCGGGAAGAATAGGCTTTTCGAAAGTGATGTGCCATTACCCTAGTGTAAGGAGAGAAAGTGATGACCAATTGGTCGATTACTGGTAACTCCCTAGTCAAACATCCGCCAACCTCGGTTCCAGCATCAATGGTGACCTAAGATGTGGCCGGGACTTCCAAGCTAGAGGAGAAATCAAAGACAGACTGACCCGGCTAGCCTGTTCATCTTAGTCCCAGACGTAGCCGGGGTAGATCTGTCAACCCCGGATTCGCAGATGCGGGGAAATCAAGCTTGGCATATCGAGTCAGTGACTTCGACCTCATCAGCAAGGATCCAGATAACCAGCTACGCCAAATTCGGATACCTGACCACAGATGTAACATCAAATATTGGCACCTTCAGCATCCCTTGCATACACTTCCACAAACCTCCTATCTCTGCACATCCAAGTTCCCAATATTCACAGGAAACTGTTGGCAGCTGATACCGAGGATGTCAAATTTTTGGGAGCTATCTGGTCATCTGCATGTCTGTATAGGAATGCAGCTTTGTCACACCCAAGGCTAGGCCTTCCTCATCACGCCAGTTTAGCCGCTCGGACATTCCGGATTCCCGTCTCCTTCTGTGCCCTCTCCCGTAAAACCCGACGGAGGATCTTTCCAGACTGGTGTCGAGTCAGTATTATGCAAGCTGCCAATCTGTTTTTGGTTCACTCACCGGAACGCGGGGAATGCTGTCAACGAACACTACCCCGCCTCTGAGCCACTTGTACTTGGCCGTTCTAGTCTCCATCCATTCGGTGATATCCTTGTCCGAAGTCTTGGAACCCGGGGCTTTCACGACATAGGCGCGCGGAACTTCTTCCCCGTTCGTCTGGACACCCACTACTCCAGCATCGATGACATCCTCTCGTTCTAGTAGGAGGGCCTCGAGTTCTGCCGGAGCAACTTGATATCCCTTTACCTTGATGAGCTCCTTGATTCGGTCAACGAGGTGGATCTTCCCTCCAGGGCGGTACGAGTCCACATATGCAATGTCCCCTGTCCTCAACCACCGAGCTCCGCCCTCTTCTATGATGGTTTCCTGTGTAGCTTTTGCGTTGCGCCAATAGCCCTTCATGAGAGTTGGCCCGGTGAACCACAGTTCCCCGCGAGTGTTGGCCTGCATAATCTCCTTTTCGCCATCCATTAGTTTGATGGCCGCGTTAGGAGCCACCTCTCCGACAGAGTCAGTCCTCAGCGTATCCGAAGGATCTGTGATTGAACCAATGCAAGTAAGCTCCGTCATTCCCCAGGCCTGCCGCACAAAGATCTCTCCACTTGGCCACAGTCTCTCCGCTTCTTTAGCCATGTTGGGGGCCAAAGGAGCGGTACCGCACCCAACTGATTTGACCGTACTCAGGTCGTACTTTGCACTAAGAGGACTCGTGGCGAGGGCGTTGATGATAGGCGGTGCAACTACTAGATGAGTGATCTTGAAGCGCTGAGTATGCTGGAGCATCTGCTGGAAGTTGAATGTCGGCATGATGTATGTCGGGATCCCCATCTTGGGGAAGTTCACTGAAAAGGTGGTCTGGGACGCGGCGTGATACAATGGTAGAAAGCAGAGACTCCGATCATTCGCATCGCCACTGCTTTCCTTGGACATACGGCGCTGAAGAAGTCCCACCTCGCCGTTGGCAACATAGGCATAGTGGGTAATCTCGACTCCTTTTGGTGATCCTGTTGTCCCAGAGCTGTAGTTGAGGCAACACGTTGTTGATCGTGGATCATCAGGCTCAACCCAGTCAAATGCCGAGGCTTCGGCATTTCCCGCGACCAAGTCGGCCCAGTTGCGTACGCCTTGTGATGCTCCTGTTGTTTCAGCTGCACCGTCAAAGACAAATATCCGGCTTAGAGGTAGGCCAGCTAACTTAGCGGCTTCAACGGCGGTATTGACCAGATTAGGCGCAACGATAAGAAAGGCTGCCTCACTATCTTGAAGTTGGTATGCCAGCTCCCGGGCCGTAAAAGCCGGGCTGGCGCCAGTAAAGATGCCTCCGGCCATGAGTGCGCCAACGAAGACGGATGGGAACAAGACGTGATTCCCGCTGAGAAGTAGCACTCGGTCCCCAATTTGAAGCCCGGCATTTTGGAGACCCAAACCAATCTTTTTCGACCAGAGACGAAAGTCGGAGAAGGTCAGTATCCGGGCATCAGGTTGGTCAGCGTCGATAAACGCCTGGAAGTCTGGAAGGGGGTCAAAGGAAGAGCCAAACAGCCATTTCTGGAGCGATACCTCGGGCATCGGTGTTGCCCATCGAGACTGAATAGGCATGTTGTGCTTGCTTGACTATGACTGACGTAGATTATACTGCGGTGTGTGGTGTAACTGACAAAGCGTTCATTTGGTGTGTCTAGGCGAGATATGGCCGATAGTTAAGATGGACTTGACGTAATAGCCTCGGCATGAAGTGGAGTGGTTGGGGAATATCTAACCGTGTCATCCAACATGAACATTTGTACTGTGAGGTCACTTGATGCCTGCAGCTTCCCCATGCGAGTTCTGACTCGACAGGACTTTGGTGAGGAACCGTGCATATGTACTTACGTAGGTGTATGGCTAAGCCCGCGAATGAAAGAAGCTAATCTTGGGGAGATGTCAAGTGCGTTGGGATGTGACTCGGGGCTTTGGAGATTGGACATTTGCATGCGTGGGGAAAACGTCGACCAATACAGAATCAGGTTCTCGGGGTTCCGGCTAATAGAGACTGTATATACTCCGTACCGAGGCAGAAGATGTGACAAACCATGACCCCGCCATTTTATAGCCATTCAACTTGTATATCTAATGCAGATCAGCGGGGAACGATTGATCTAGGACGTCTATTCAGCTGCTGGCTCTGTTCATCTTTGCTTCTTTACAAGTCTGTTCGCCAATCGGGGTGACAAACGTTCCGATACTCCAGTCAATCACATCTGGTCAATTTGACTTGTGATGACCTCAAGGATGGTCTATTTCTGGTCGTAGTTCAACGCAAAGTATATTAATTGTCAACAATGGACAATATTTTTGGTATTAGGATCAATAGCCATAAAACGGAGATTTCTTTCTCCTTTTATAGCAGAATACGAACAGAGTAATTAGCTTATGTGCCTCGTTATTACCTATTTTAGTCTCGAAATTCCCAGAGACCAATTAAAATAGCGTCCTTCGTGCCCTGTTTAAGTAGATCTTGCATTGCCCCTTTCGCCCGTTCGATATCTCATTATCTATCTTCTATACGTTGTGCATTTACTAAGAGCTAATGCTGAGGGTGTGACTTGCGCCCTTCTTCACGAACTGTTCCTTGACGGAACACCTTGCGGTACTGACTCTATGCTGTATCTACTGGAACCCTAGCTAGATTTGATACTGGCAAATAGCATAAACAGGATCGAGATACGCTTCCTAACGAGAGTTTGGCCGTTGTCTCACTTCCGTATCCCGCCTCCTTTTCGCCTTCTCGGTGATGAGTCAGCAAGCAATCGAAAGCCAGATTTTCACTCGCTTGCCGTTACGCGAGATTTTGTGACTCGTTTGTGCTTGTGATGCCCGTCAGGCCTTTTCCTTTTGTTTTCGTCAACCTGAGTCTTCAAATCCATCAAGACGCAACTTGCCTCGAAATATCTCCGACGTGTTTACGGATAAGAAATGTCTTCTTACTCTAGCGCCGATGATGAGTATGACTTGGATGAGCCGCCTGAGCTGAAGCTCAACCTTCAAAAACTGAAGGACCGCGCAACAGAAATCTTCGGAGCCAAGTGCACAAGCGCCAAACGTCTGACAAGAGGTTCATGGCACGAAATATATGCTCTCCAGTTCCAAGAACTGAATACCACCCCTAACGAGGCGCTTGTGCGCTCCGGGTACTCCTGTATTGCCCGCCTCGCTCGCGTATGGGGACATACAGCCGAGGAGAGCGAAATTGCCACAATCCGTTATCTCAAACAGCACACTAGTATTCCGGTTCCAGAAATATATCACCAAGATCTGGATCCTGATAACGAGATTGGAGCTGCTTTCGTACTTATGGAAAGGCTCCCCGGTCGCCATCTTTACAAGACCTGGGATGGCCTTTCACTTGACCATAAGAAAGTGCCTCTATCCGAGATTGCATCCGTCATCACCCAACTCGCCTCTCTTCGTTTCGATAAAATCGGATGTCTCACTGGAAGTGGAATCGGTCCCATTATCAGCCCTTGCAACGAGTCACATAGTGGGCCTTTTAGCTCGACACTCGATTATCTCCAGTCTTTCATCTCCCCGGATTCAGTTCAATCCCCGGAACTAGCAGATTTGTTTCAGGAAATTCGGAAAGAGTTGGCTATCTTTACGCGTCAGGACAATACACCTTGTCTTAAGCCTCCATTTGTCATGATTCACGCCGACTTCGACGCGCAGAACATGCTCTTCCTAGATTCCTCGGATGGCTCAGGTCCAAAGCTTACCGGAATCATCGACTTCGAATTCTCCCATACTGGTCCAGTGTATTTCCTATACGAATATCCGATCTTCATTCAGGATGTATCCTGGTCACAGAACCTATATGCCGAGAACGCCACTCTATGTGCGCATTTTATTTCTCAAATCTTCAATCGCTTGCCGAGCGTAGAGGCACATAAGACATTCATTGCGTGCATAAACTCGAAAAGCTATTTGCTTAATAGCTTCCAGGACACGGTCATGTCAACACAGTGTTCCGAAGACACGCTCGTTAAGGCAGCTACCTACTACTTGAAAGCGCTGAAAGACGGGACAGGCCTTGCGTATTCTGGCCGGGCTGACTATAAACCCGAGTACTATACTGATAAAGGGCAACCTGCGTCACCCAGGACATCGAACACCGCCGAGGGGTCTTCACAGGAGGACACGAAAGTGCCGGACGAAAGTCTCTGACAAGCTGCCCTGCTTCCGCTTCTTTCGTTGCAAGTGTCTTTCTGTTGGCGTCATAATAATTGCCGCAATGTTTCCGCCTATAACAACCCAGTTAATAGGAACATTGTGACAAGCGAGAGTTCCAACCCATCGAATAAGAGTATCGGATGCAGTAGCTCCTTCGGACCGTCGGCATCCTGATCCCCATTCTAACCCCCTGTTCCGACGGGTCCATATCGCGGCAAACCCAGCATCTGGGACTCAATCTCCGTGTATAACATCGTCTCGGGATTGTCCCCAGGACCATCAATCCCGTTGGTCGATAACATACTTAGTTCCCACGTGCTCAAAGTCTTGGGTGGTGACGTCGAGTCCAAAAAGATGGGTATTTCCTGGTGGAGCTCTGGGAAGTAGCCGAAGAATGGTTGTTCCATTGTCCACGACTTGGGATTGCGGATGGTCTGTTCAAAGAGACTTGATATGTAGTATCGACCATGCTGGATGTTCAACGTGTAGCAATCGCGGAACTCGAATGGCCACTCAAGGCGTACGTGGTCGCTGAAGAGGTGCCAGAAGATGTTTTGACAATATCGATGTTGAGACTGAACGAAACGGTTGCGGACACCAGCCCTTTGCAAGTTCAGCAACCTGTGTAGAATTAGGGTTGAAAGTTTCCTACCATGGTAGATAGCTGATTCCAGGAGAACGAGAACCGAAACCCAAACCCCTGTTTCTTCTTAGAACCAGTGTGTAGCAAGACAGGGGCATAACAGACCATCCGTCATAAGGCTGCGGCAATGAGGTGGAGCCTGGCATATTGACATCGTCGTGGGTATGCATCAAGTGGTGTACCATCCACAGAATGCCCAATCGTTCTGTCTGGCTGCAACGCGTAAAACCGATGTCATCGAGCTGGCGGACCTTGTCCCACGAAGTACTCAGCTGATGATGAGTCTTAGCAACACTATCCCAACCCTCGAGAACAGCTCTCACTAAAATGTCGTCGCTGATAGAGTGGCTATTCCAAGTGTTGTCTGGGCTGTTGGGCTTCCTCAAGACCTCATTAGCGGCCCGCCATATATTGATACTCACTTCTGTCCCGTCAGACAGTCGGCGCGTGCGAGACGAGGTGCAGGGACAGGGAGAAGGCTGTGTTGGAGTGTCCTCCAGGTCGTCATGCGAGCGTGAGGTGAATGGGAGATTAACTCCACTGGGATTCGATCGGTTCAGTTGACCTCTAGTGACATTGTGAGAGAAACCGTTTCGTGGTGGTCGAGGCGGAGGAGCGCTGAGGTTTGACAATGAGCCATCGTCGAGTGAAAAGTTCATGTCCCTCTCGATGTTGAGCATGGACATGTTGGGTGTAACTGGTGCTGCGATAGCTGATGCTTCAGTAAGAATCCCTGCGGTCTGCAATTGAGACTCTTCTTCAAGCATCATCTGGTGCGCTTGGTTTTGGTCTACCAGTTGACCAGTCATATCTAAGGTCACGGGCGTTCTAGAATTGCTGGCAAGGTGGGTTTTGATCGAGTCATCTAGCGTCTGTAGAAACAGTTTGGATCGATCTCGTTCTGCGGACACTTCCCGCAGCTGCTCCATGAGAGACGTAGCAGCTCCATTTTCATCATGTCGACGAAAGGTCTCGACAAGACTTTCGAGGTATGCGATGCGGTTTTTGGTCCTTACTCGGGCTGTGCGCTGAGCCCGTCGATCAAGCTCTCGTTTCCTCAGGCGCTGTGCGGTCAGGGCAGAGGCTGCGTCGCCGTCTTTGGGGGTGGATGGAGACATGGCTTCGACGATGTGTAGAGATTGTGCTAACGAGAGACCACGGCAGAACAGACTTCAAACAGAAAAGGCGGTGGTTGAGGAGGACGGAACCCAATGAAGAAGCTGGGATTGACGATGCTTAGCCGAGCGACCCCGCCCGTTGACGTCGTCTTCGCGTCCGTTAGACTACTCTAAAGGCCAAGAACTCCTTGGCGTAAATACTACATCCAGCTTCGGACAGAGCAGCGTGAAGCCGTCCACCAATCCCTCCCGAAATGCCTCGGCAGTTTGCCCAGGGCCTAGACTGATCTTGTATCTACGGATAATTTGGCTGATGACACATCGGATTTCCATCAGCCCGAGCTGCTTTCCCACACAAGAATAGCGTCCTGCAGGGAATACATGATCGTCAGCCATTGCGCGGCGAGTGGCTTACAGGGGAAACGTACCGATGGAAAACGGAGAGAATACAGTGCCATCTTTTACCAGCTCTGGCTGCGTTGTCCATCGTTCCGGGATGAACTCATCGGGTTGCTCGAAGTATCTCGGGTCTGGACAGAATTAGCTGATCGGTACTACAAGCTGATCACTGAACTGACCGCGGAACAATGTATATGAGGGAATTTGAACCGTCATATTGCCTGGAAGGAAGGTCTCTCCGATGTGCAGACCCTCCGGGGGAGTCACCCGTTGCAAACCCGAAGGTACAGCAGGATGCAGTCTCATTGTCTCGTCGACGACGGCCTGAAGATATCTGAGCTTAGATAAAGCCACATGCTCTGGACGTTTATTCTGGTGAAAGAACTCGTCCAGTTCTTTTTGTAACTCCATGCAAACCCGAGGATGGGTTGCAAGCTCGAACAAAATACACGTCAGGCTGGCTGATGTGGTATCGCTAGAACTGTCAGACCCGTCTCACCTTGGATTGAAACATGGGCGAATTACCTTCCAGCCACAACAATGAGATTGGCATCGCCATAGAGATCTAGCGTCTCCTGATCAGATGGTTGAGGGCTTTTTCTGTAATCGTTCAGGAGCCCTGAGAAGACATCCGGCAGTTCCGGTTCTCGCTGGGTTTCCGATTAACTAGGTATAGCCGTTTGTTTGATGGGTCTCTTACCTCCATCCGATCGTTCACCTCGCCTTTGAGCCATTTTATAAACCCCTTGTAAGTAAGGTTCAAGATCGGCACGTGTCTTAGAAGAAGAACAGCCCATGGGAATCGTCCGAATGAATTACTCAAGATCATGTTGTTGTGCATCAGCTCCATGTAGTGGTGCTTAACTCCATCTTTCAGCATATTGAAGCTCTTGCCAAAGGCCAGATCTCCCATGACGTCGAATCCGTAGAAGTTGCACCAGAGCGTGATATCCATGAGTTTTCCCTCTCTTGCCTGGATTTGGCTGAGAAGGAGATCAGTGTATTGAGACACTCGTGGCTTGTAGTTTCGCAAGGCTGTTCCACCAGTCAGCGATCTGCACTACAGAGACTGCATTATTACGCACATTTGGCACCGAATCCCTTATCCCAAACCTTTCGTCGACGTGCGTGCTCTTTGCTATCCCTTGTAGTATGGACAGAAACCAAGGGCAAAAGCAGGTTGTACCAGGTTCCTTTGACGCATGGCGATCGACTCGAATGAATGGCTTGGAGAGCCTCGGAGTTTGATATAGACAGCTCGGAGGGCCCTATAAAGCATCATGTTAGTGGCATGTTGTAAACTAGAGGCGAAGACTCCACACTGACCCAGCCGGACGATGTCACCGTAGGTTTGATGTAGCTGCTGAATCTCTTTGTAGGGATGGTACTTCTTGATTAACAAACCCGTTGCATAGGCACTGGATATTCGGGCTGCAAATGGCCCTGGAAATCGGCGAAGTGGATGCAGGAAGATTCTGTACACAGCTGTGCTCGTGTAAATGCCTCCTAGGAGCATCAATAGCAGGTTGGAAGCGCTCGTGACAGCGGTAGAGATGTCATCCAAGCCCAGAGGCATGTGAAAGATGAAGTAATAAATCAATGCGACGTAAGTAGTAGCGAAAATGAACAGCAGTTTGGGGACCCAAAGATCCCACTCACCAAAGCGAAACAAGGTGACATGAAGAAGGACCCCGAGGAAGAAGGCGGCTGCAGAAGCCAGGGGGCTGAGTGTTCCGTATGAGAGAAAATCCATCCTTGTAGCTTGTGTAAAGAGTGGAATGGAGAATGAATCTTTGGTGTTTACATAAACTGGCGTAGTGTTTAGGAAATATACGTCTGATCTTATATACTAGCTGGTCTCGTGCTGCTACCCTCTCCCGGCTCACTATAGCTACCTCAGCATCGCCACTCTCCGCAGACTTGATTCAGGTTTCTCAGAAAGTCGTATTTAGCCGTTCATCTATTTGCTGCAGTCAAGCAAGCAGTACCAACAATTACATCGTGCGGGGGTTGCTGATGATCATGGTCCCTGCCGAGTCAGGAATTGCTGATTCAAAGCCCGCATGTTATCTTGTGGAGCACCTGCTTCTCCCTGCGTATGTGCAACGCGGCAGCATATTGGAGGAGAAGTGCGACATGCAGATATAGCCGAATCAAGTGACACCGAATGCATTTCAAATTAGACCTACCGGGAAAACGCCGTTTCAAACAAGGTACCGGACCAAAACTCGAAGCTCGTGACTCTTGAGATGGATACCGCGTGTCATAGGCACCCACAAGAAGCAAGTTATGACCAATCATTATCAAACACGTGCTTTGTGTCTGGCTCTGAATAGAGTGCTTGGTGAAATAATTTAATTAAGTGGGATGACGAGTCTCAAGTCCTCGTCGCACTTGGAGTAAGGTGACGTGGCCTTGGATGACAGGAAGCTAACAGCTAACAATTTTCCTCGGCGATAACTTCAGTGGTGCATGGAATTTTCTTGGGTATTCTTTTAAATGTCTACTTCGTAATTTGAATTAAATCTTGACGTGAAGATAGGATGAACTAGGAAGACTTCGCGGTGATTCAGGATACTCACCAAAACGAAATGTATACGTCTGGCTTAAGAAACGTTTGTATTATTCAACTTGACTGCATTATGGGAGTTTAGTGGAGAAACTTGGTTCTCGTATTGACTTCTTCTAAGATTGCATTGTAGCATTGTTTAAAGCTATAGACTAACTTAGAACTTCTGCTACATCATTAATCCCTTGAAAAGAAATCTTTGCCCCCATATCGATTGCCATTCAAGACCCGCAGCCCGGTCGTGCCCTTAACATCTATGCCCTGGTACAAATGCGACACGCCGCTTCTGTGGCTGCCGATGTAATCGTTCGAGAAGACATTCCCATTCATCGTCGCTCCATCCGCGCCAGCGTCAATATTAATGTTCCTGTATTCATGACCGGTCGCATTCTTCACTGCCTGGTGAAGGGCATCATCGATACCCTCGGAGGATGTGGCCAGTATCCTGGTCTCCTCCACGCTTTCAGTCTGTGCAGCCTCCAGGGTTACAAGTCGAGCTTGTGTTGCTGGTGGAAGAGGGAAAAGCTGTTCAAGGTGACTAATAAGCTCAGCAATGTCGCTGATCAAGGCTCTGAGTTCAGTGCTGTTGTGAATAGACCATCTTGCGAGCTTCAAGAGACTCACGGATCTCTGCCGTTTGTCAGCGATCTCGCGCATCTTGTTGTTCACCGAAAGCGTCGCAATCTCCCCGTCAGAATCTGGATTGAATGATCCGGCTCTCTTATCACTAGCCCTAGTCCTGAACTTTTGAGAGATCTTGTTGCTGTCCTTGAATAGTTCAAGAATCTGCAGAAAGACGTTCTTCGCTGCTTGCAACTCCGCCTGGTTCGCAGATGGATTGCCAAGTTGAGGGTCATCGTAGATACAGACAGCCTCCCCCCACCGGGAGAGTCGGAGCCGAAGCAAGGTGAGCTTCAGCTGGTTTGTCTGGTAGTCTGTGCCAAAGCGATGGCTAAGTCTAATGTATTTGAAAATCTCAACACATGTAGAAAAGGCGGAGGAAATGCCTATAGTCCCCGAGACGATGCCAAATGGTTCGGCCATTTTTGGACAGCTGGCATGGTTGGATGAAGTGGTTCGCTTCGTTGAAATAACAGAGGACTCGAGAGATTTTTTAAACACTAAACTCGTGACAAGAAGAGAATCCGATCGAAAACACGTAAGAAATAAGGCAGGCTGGTGTGGTGCACTCGTTGGTAGAAGGTTTGTACCCTCGTACGTGAACAGCCTGTAGTATTAGGCGAGCAAGGATTTCTCTATCCATATGTTCAGCTGTTATTGGATTCATTCTTTTCAAGTTGTTAAGGCTAGGGCGAGTTGTGTCACTTCCAAGGTATACATGTGCACCGGCGCTGCCGAGGGATGTGTAACTAAGAGATTAAGCGAGCGAGTAGGGCTTTCATCATCGATGTATCTAGCAAATCCTGGATTCATTTTTTCCCAGTCGTGAAGGCCAGGGTGAGTGGTGTTACCACAAAGGTACGCATGTACGCCGGCGTTGCCTAGGGATGTGTGAAAAGGATATCCGACTACGATACGTAAAAATAGAGTAGTGCGCCAAAGATACAAGGCAGGACCGCTCCATCAGATTAAGGCCCGTTTGAACATGGCTTGAGCGCCTTGGGGAAGTGCTGTGGGTGACCTGAGTAAATCCGAACTTATGAAAACTCGTAGGCGAAAGCATGTTGATAATTACACCAAAACTTTCAAGCTGATATCCTTGTAGCCTGAAGTTCCACAAATGGGTCTCAGCCTGGTTCACTCACCTAAACGAGGGGAAAATGGGTATCTAGCTTGTCACCCTCGCACCGCTAGATTTTGTTTCCTCCTTAATCTTTGTCCAGACTCCTGTGTTTGTTGTAGACGTAATGCCATTTCCGTTGGATCGCCAAACTGTCCTCAAGTCGTACCATGACGGATCGAAACGAGTACAAGGGCTTAAACGTGGATGCTGGGTCCTCCAGTTACGTACAGCTGGGCAACAACACCTACATGTCGCAGTCTGAAAAGGGTAAGCCATTTACAACCTACTTGATGAGGCTTTTCTGATCGCTGTCTAGACCCAACCATAACCGATCTCATCCGCGAGCTCTTCCTCACCGATGCATCGGAAGACCTCTCCAAGACACAATGAATTAAGGGCGACAGAACTGAAGACACCTGCGAGTGGATTTTAAAGAGAGACGAGTACAACGGCTGGCTTCATGGCCACGAAATTCAACGTCTCTGGCTTATTGGGCCACCAGGTTCCGGCAAGACAGTCATCTCATGCTTCCTTGTGGAGCAGCTTCAAAGATTCATTCATGAATATCCATCATCGACCTTCGCATACTACATTTGCGACAACAAAGACGAGCTCAGACGAACGGGCAGTAGTATATTACAAGGGATGATTGTGCAGTTGCTACAAACACGAAAGCACTTGTTCAACTGTGTCAAAGAAGACTACACAATACGAAAAGGACATCTGTGGGGAAAACTTCCAGCACTTGGGACCATGTTTGGCCGAATCCTCAAAAATTGGAACGATACAGTTTATTTGCTCATTGATGCTTTGGATGAGTGTGAAGGGAAATCGAGGAGTGAACTGCTTTACATCCTCAGCCGACTCGAGGAATCTACCAATCTTCGAACCATGATAACCAGTCGTCCAGAGCCCTTCACCGAAACTGGCCACCCACGGATCGATATTCGCCTTAATTCAACCGATATTCGCAGCGATTTGTCAAAGTTCATCGACAAGAAAGTCAAGACCTTGGAGAAGTATCCGAGCAACTTTGTTGACGAGGTCAAAAAAGCCGTGCTAGAACATGCTGGTGGGATTTTTCTATGGGTATCATTCATGCTCGATGAGATTGCAACCGCAACTACCACCAAGAGAGCTAAAGAGAAACTTGGCAAAATGCCCGCAAGCTTGGAGGAGTCATACGACCGAATACTCAATGACATTCCGCATGAAGACAAGGAGGATGCGGCTCTTGTTCCCCAGTGGGTCGTGGTTTCCAGACGGCCCATGACGACCGTCGAGCTCGCAACAGCGATGACCTTGAGCAGCTCTAAACCGTGGAACAGCATGGCTGCACCTCGGCACGAAGACGTGGAGGAACAATTGGACTTGTACAAATCATGTCGCGTGTTGCAGCTAGAACATCTAGCTCCCATGGAACTTGAGGCATATGCCTTTCTCAGCTACGCTAAAGAGGAGCTGGATGACAGTGTGAAAATGGGACACGTTGAGCGGATTGCAGCGTTTGTGCGACACCGAGAACACCTGGACGACATCCCAGATTTGCGCGACTACTGGCTCGGCGCTTTTGTCCAATACGGAGACTCGGACAGCGTGAAGATACTCTGCGAGAGGGGTGCCGACGCCAGTGTGAAAGTAAAATATCGGCATTGGGACATGTCGCCGCAGCTGTATGATGATGCTGAGTGCGGACACATGGACGTTGGCGATATGCTGCTTCAGAACGGAATTGACATAAATTCTCTGGATAAAAAGGGCAAGTCAGCATTGTCTTGTGCCTTGCGGGACGGTCGAATAGCTACCGTGGTCTGGCCGTTGCGCAACAAAGCCAGACTACACACAGGTTTACCACTTTTGAAGATGGCACTTACTCAAAAGACCGAAAACATGGCCTTGGTTTTATTGCAGTTTGGCGCATATTCCAACGTCGATAACGACAGCCAGAATCCCGAACTGTTGTGGGAGCAAGCCACCTTCCCACAATCAGAGGTCACCGAAATGGAGTTTATCCTCCACCTCGCAGTTCAAAAAGGCTTCTACCAGGTCGTCACAAGATTCATTCAAGCAGGCGCCAATCCTGTAACATGTGACAATTGGATTCCAGTCCTTGCCACCGCCGTGGAAGCCGGCCACTTGGGGATTGTGAGACTATTGATTGATGCTGGAGCTGGCGTTGGACTAGTACCTGGCTATCCCGATGAATGCTACCTCGGATTGGCCATCAAGCATGGCCAAATCCCTATGATGGAACTGTTGATTGAATGCGGTGCCGAGATGGAGGCAACGGAATGCTGGGGCAAGAATACGTTCTCGAACGAAGAAGTCCCGTTGACTGCTCTCTGCATTGCGAGTATGGAAGGAAATATCAAAGCGGCTGAGCTTTTGCTGAAAGCCGGGGCGAAGCTCGGTGTTGGTGCACTGCATCGTGCAGCTGAGCATGGTCAACGAGACTTGGTCAAGTATCTGCTGGATCAAGGAGAGGATATTGGAGGGAGGGATCTCTTTTGTGAGAGCATGGCGGCGCTTCACCTGGCTGCTCGTGCTCGGAGTCAACCGACAGTTGATCTTCTCATCACACGCGGGGCAAGTGTTGAGGACAGTGATGAGAATGCTACTCAACAGTGGCCCCAACGTCAACGACACAGACTGTCATGGGAAGACAGCCCTCCATTATGCCGCCGAGAAGACCGACATAGCCATGGTCAAGATTTTCTTAGACCACTGCGCCGTTATTGACACGATAGACTCAGACGGTGCAACAGCCTTACACTTGGCGGTTGGGGATTACTCGCCTATCAAGTCAAGGTTATCAAATCTTAGTCGGGCTAGGGAAAGATTAAAGATGTCTCGACTACTCATACAAAGGGGCGCCAATGTCAACCTAAAGGACTCTAAGCGCCGGACAGTGCTTTTCAGGGCGGCGGCAACCAGGCAATATGATCTATGCCTTCTTTTTCTTCGACAAGGATTGCAGCCATCGGAGATGTGTGGAGAGGAGATAATGTATTATCCCTACGTTGATGAACTTCAAAAGTTGGTGGACGGTTGGAGATCGCCCCGACCAGGACGACCAAATGGCGATACCAGTGAAACAGACTACTCGAGTGTCGAGCACGAATTCCAAGACCTCCTTTGGCAAAACGACGTTTCTGACGTTGTCGGCCAGGAAGTCACTGATAACCGAAAGATCTCCCAAGAAGCCTGGATGATAAAAATGCTGTTCAAAATGGCTACATATATATTAGCGACTCAAAATCCTTCGGCTGAGTGGCTGATACATGTCCTTGACTTGGGCTATCATGACCTTGTACTAAGAATCATGCCCCGGGAGGAAACCGATGAAAGCATTAGTCGCGATGAGATAACCAAAGCAGTGATCACTCTGAGAAATGGTAGTCTCTCGTGACGCTCAGGAAAGTTTGAGCACTATTCTTCGAGTACACTCCGGCACCTTGCCCGAGACAGCCTTTAATGAGGCTAGCTGGCGGATGATTCGTTTTGGATGTGAGACGTGTTTTTGGCTGCTTTTTGATGCAAGAGTGAAGACCTACACACAACTTAGCCAACACTTTGACAGGTCTCGTTACTGCCAACTTTTCGAAAAGCTCCTACGCTGGGGAGAGGCTGAGGTGTGGAGGTCAGAGGACTCAAACGACGAAGAGCAGGTTACCATAGTCAAAAGGTTCCTCGATCTTTGAGGTGGCATTGGAGAAGACCAAGAGAGCTATTGTCTGTTGCAAGCAGTGCAAGCAGGTCACTTGCCAATTGTTGAGCTGCTGCTGACCCGTGGTGCTAATATCAACGGAACGATGGCTAGCGGCGAAACAGCAATCCAATACGCTCTGTCGAAGAGGGAAGAGAAGATGGTGTTCTCCCTGCTAGGGGCCGGGGCGGATTTCGATGAAGCAGAGACAATGGCAACGATAATATGCGTTCGGCTGGCAGGCAACCTAGCACGACTTAGCCCGGAGATTGTGGTGCGGCTTCTCAATTTACTGCTAGAGCGATTCAACTTTAGCAGTGACGAGGTAGCTACCTTTCGATACTGGACAGTGAAGAACCAGTATGCCTGCTACAATATTCCTGATAGCTTGTCGAGACATGAAGGAGGGCATTACAGGGACTTCTGAGATGAACGGGGGCCCGGACACATATTCATTAGCAGCAGGCAAATGATCCTTTTTCCTCGGCCATGTCGTCCTAGGTTACGCGGAGTATGTCTTCTTGTTGCTGGTTCAATAAATTCAAGCAATGCTGTCAGTCTTAGAGCCAAAAGGAGGTCCAATCTCTTTGCTCAGTTCCGTAATTCAAGGCCACCAGGATATAAAGCCACACTGAATCGAGGCACTGGTACTAGTAATCCACGGCTGTAAACGTAGAATAAATGGACTTTTGAACTACAGTCTATCGACTTTCAACATTTGTAACCTTCAGTTACACCTAGTGAGCCCTGGCACGAGAACCAGGGTGGTCACGTGAATTCGTGTCATCAACGTGCCAAACCGCGCTCTCGAATTCCGAAGCTGCTCCTGGATATGTAACCCGTACACGAATGGGTAACGCGCATCGTATCAAATCTCACATATGTTTTAAAAGTTCAGAATTCGAACACTTTACTTCATTCTTAAATCATGGCCAAGACACGCAGCTCCAAGGCGGAGACCAAGCCAGCGCGTAATCAACCAACCATCTCCAAGACTACATTCAAACACAGCATAGCAACATCATCGCCTTCTACCGTCGAAGCCAAATCACATGCCAAGAGCAGGCCAAAAGCCAAGTCTAATTCAACCACATCGTCTTCCGTCGTGCCAGAACGCGTCCAAACCGACGTGCTCTTGGCCATTCAGCCCATTCACCTCAAAAACATTGCCAATCAGCGAAAGAACCACGAGTACCGAAATTACCGACTGTGTGACGGTGTGCAGCGCTTATGGCTCTATGAGACACGAGGGACCAAGCAGGACAAAGGGTCTGCTGCAATCACGCAAGTGCTGCAATTCGTGCGGGAGCTGCGTGTTCTGAGCTAACCCTCGCAGACATATTGCCACCATTCCCTCAGACATCCGTCATACGCCTGGGAATGTACCGGATGTTCCATTCGGTATTGACAACGCCGAGTTCAATGCTGGTCCAGAACAGTCTGGGTTTGGGTACCCGATTCTCGAACTTTACGAACTTGCCAAACCTATTGCACTCGAAGAGATGAAGGAAACATGGGGAATAGGAGCTCCAATGGGATGGCGATATTTAAAGATGGACATGTGGGAAGATCGATGGGGAGACGATGAGGACAGAGAGGACAAAGTAAGGCGGGTTTTCTGAAGCTTGCACCAACGCCGATTTGTGTGAGTAAGGATTCCATGTTATTTCCTCGAAACTATTGCCCACCACGGCTCTATAAATGAATGCTGGCCTATAAGGCTTATAATCCCTAGTGGCTTTTAAATATGATTGTAAGTTAGCGGGCCACTACTCGATGTATATCCCGATAGCTTTCCCTTTGACACCTATTTTCAATGCCGTAGCTGAGAAATGGAGGGACAAAACAGCGGGGTGTAGAAGGATTTAGAATAGGGCTAGAGGAATAATGCGCACAATAGCCACAAAATCTAGCCAATAACACAATTCAAGGTGGTGAAACAATCGTGAGCTCATCTACATCCAACGCTTGCTGGAAAGCCTGAAATTCGGAGGGTTGTGAAGACAGATTCAGTGGTGGGTGGGGACATTGCCTTGTCTCCGAACAGTAGAGATAAAACACCAGCGTTCATGTATTTTGAGCATGAATAGTCGTGTGGAAAATATTGAGCCTGTGGAAGAGCCATAAAGATGAGTGTCAGAGTAAGATTGACGTCTGAATCAGTTAGATGTTAAAGTGAAGTCAGGAGTTGGCGTTGTTCACATCACACATTCGTGTCGGGTGTCAGCGAATTGGCGTCGTCACGGACACAAATTCATTTCCGGCTCAGTTAGCGCACGTAAACTCCGTTTATCAGAATCATGACTAAAAACTCTCACTTAATGACACACTGAAATCATGTTTCTACATTTAGTTGACTAATCTTTCTACCTCGCCCTACAAGGCGGCTGGTGTCGTGCGTCTTCTAAATTCGACAATCCCAGATGCCGGAGAACCCCAACAAATGAATTAGCGTGACAAAGACTCGGGCTGTGTTATTTTGGGCAGACAACCTCCCTCCTGGCCTGTTTGCCTTGCCGTTTCCACCTTGCTGAAGCCTGATGGCAAGCCGGCATCGCCCCCAAAACGCCCCAGCGCATACGAAGCGCCACCTGCTGCACCTTTTGGCGCTATAGGTCCAGCCTGAACCTGAGTCACTCCGCCCTCGTGCCACGCGGTCTAGAGCCTGTACTGAGTGACTTGGCGGTACTTGGCCCTGTACGTAGCCGGTAGTTCGCGACCCTGTGCTTGTAAATGGCTGTTCGGCGGGGGAATACGAATCGTCCATTGCGGAATGCCTTGTGGCTTGGCTCTCAGCGGGACAGAGGTTGGGAGGGAAGCGGTCGTCGTCTACCAGGTCAAGACACACTCTAAAATCCACGACCACTGCTCAAACCTCTTACTGTGAACACCATCCTTTTCATTTGGTAATCTTTGCCATGCATGTCGTCCTCACCCAACTCGCCGTGGTCGCTGTCCCCCTTGGGCAGGGGGGCGGCCTGGCAGGAACCGCTTCGTAGAACGACTGCCATCTCGAGCCTCCAAAACGACCGGTACGACCAGTTCCCGCTTCTGGAGGTTCAGGCCTTGACGGATACCCTGTTGCGGAACTCTTACACCGGTCTTCTCTCACGTGGCATCGAGCCCCAGTCTCGCGATTGCGAACAGCTCCTCATCTCCGAGACGAGCAAGCTCAAGGACGAGACCTTTGTCGAAGAAGCAGGCCTCTTGGCTTGTCTCCATGCTCTCCCGCCGGACATTGCCTACGGACAACTCGTCGACCTGCAAGAACGAAGCGAGCTGTCCGATCATTTCTTCCGTCGCCGGGTCCGAGCCTACCTCCAGTGTCTGATGCTGGTACACAAGGTACGCCCGGAGTTCATTAACGACGATGGCTACGCGGCTGCAAGGGAGTTGTTTGAGGTGGTAAGGGAATTCGGGACTCGGCAGCACTTGCCGCCAGTTCTCCGCGTTCTCCGAACCGTGGGCGAAAAGACATGCGAGGACTTTTTGCCTGCTCGGTTTGTCCGCAAGACACTTCAGTACGTCTGCTACAAGGAAAACCTGGGAAAAGAGCTCCAGAAGCTTCTCAGGCCTCGCAGATGGTTCCCTGCCTATCGGCTGGTCAACGGGTTGAGAGAAGTGTGTCGTCTGGAGATGCCTGCTGGTCTCGTCCAAGAAGTCTTCCCCAACGTCTCCATGTGGGGATCGTGGACGCCAGACCCTACAAGAATTCGTCTATGGGAGGATCCTATTATCCGTCCCTATAGGGATGCTTTGGCTCGCATCTTCGACCTTGAGGGACCAGATATGACAGGCAACCAGCTAAATACCCTTCGGCGATCCAGCCCCGGCAGCTTCGGCAGACAAGTCTACAACCTTCCTGCAAGAAACGGCCGATTCATTTTAGATGAATTACTGTCCGTGTTCGACGCAGCAGTTAAAAGAGGTGCTGAGGCGATCCAACTGTTTATCACTGTCTGCGTTGAGCCAAGGGCGATCAACTGGCAATCCCTCGAGCGAGTCGAAGCAGCGCTGGAGCTACCATCGGTATCCGACATTCAAGAGCTCAATAATTTCCTCCGCGTGATCCGTGGCAGCGATTCATCCAAAAGGATGCAGGCCATATGTGCCACTTTGCCAGTCATACAGTCCACGCCTCGGATGCAGAGATTGTTTGGCCACGCCGGTGACATTGCGTACCACGGGCCTCAAATTCTCTCCAAGGCACAAGCAGAACTATGCAACAAACTAGACAGCGGAAACCCCAGTCAGATGTTTGCTACCCAAGTCGTTCGCTTGGGCCGGGCTCTCGCCTCAGCAGCGTGGCTTCACGAACACTGGACCGAAGACTACGTTGGGATGCTTAGGAATATCCCCAAGGAAAGCGCCATTTCTCTCACCTTCCAGATGATGGCGAATTCGCCGCGGGAAAGTCATCAGGTACATCGTGATGCCATCGCAGCTCTAGTTTGTGCCAGCAGTCCCCGTGGTTTATCCTCGAGAGCAGTGGACATAGTAGCTTTCACGCTCTTGTTGGACGACCCAATATGGTCCATGCCGCTTGATCGCGACCGAAACACTCTACGAGAGCACTTCCTACGAGAGATGAGACGGGGGTTTGACTCCGCAGACGCCATCGCTTGCGTTAAGCAGGCTCAAAAGGAACACGACACATTCGTACGCGAACTAGGCGAACTGGTCAGAGTGGACACGGACTTGGCCTGCGTCAATCTGACGGCGTATCTCGCACGATCCATGATCAAGGGAGACCACGTGCAACCTCCAGCCGAGTGCTGGCGACGCCTATTGATGCGGAAGATGCGTCACAGACCACCGGGTTTGCTGGATCGTTGTGGCGAAGCGCTGACATCGACGACGTGGCTGGATTGGCGACGTAATTTGCAGTGTCTATACGGCACGAGACACTACGATCCCGAAGGAGGACTTGGCTTTACACCGGAAGCGTTCAATGCAATCACAGCCCGGAAGATTGCTATTGGGAGGATGGTGAGCACGAGCACGTATTCGACAGCTAGCACAGGGACAGGGATGGACTGACGGCTGATGAGAGGCGTAGGGGTTAGATTTTGGGGGTTTCTAGTGTAATTGTCTGCTTGGTGTTGTAATTATTGTGATTTTGTTGGCTTTGAGATTGACTTGGGAAAGTAGAGTATAATGATATAAATTAGACACTTGCAACATCTTTCGTCTCTTGTCTACTCGTACAAATAGAGTGTCATTCTACAGGACTAAATAATTATACTCGTCTAATTACAATTTTCCCATTTACCCAGATTAGAACATCATTCTTCGGACACTGGCGCATGCTGTCTTGATGTGAAGCGGTTGAGCATCTCTCGTGACTTGACTCGAGGCATCCCCACCGGCGTCATGGCCTCCATGCGGATATCCGAGTTGGATGGAGTACGGAAGCCTGACATGCGGAGGATGGAAGACAGTGCAGAGCCGTTTCGAGATCCGAGCGAGCTGTAGTCCTTGCCCTCTTTCGGATCCAACTCGCCGTACTGAGTGCGCAAGTAGGCGATGCATTCTCGCGCGGCCGTTCTCTTGTCGTCCCTATCCATAGACAAGGACGATGAAAGAGGCCCGGTGTCTAAGATTCTCTCCAGGTTCTCCTCGACATCTTTGAGGAGATCTTCGAATGGAGGCGACTGCTGCCTGCCGCTGTTGGTGTCGTCTCGCAGCTTCGTGAGTACGTGTTGTCGAATGTCGGATCCGACAAGCGCGGCGTCATTGCTGCCCATGTCGAAGCCCTGAGTCACAGACCAAGCTACAAATGCCATAGCCATGAGCTGGAAAATGCTTAGGACTCCGTACGAGACATCTTTGGACAGTACTTGATTTTGACGCTTGGCGACTCCTCTGTACACCTGGGCGACAAGAGCCAGCTGCACGAGGTACCGAGCCAGTAGCAAAACTGTGGCAAGAAACAAGAGATGTCGTGTCTACGGGTTTTGGTCAGCGTGGCCGATTTATGCTGGAACAGGAAGACTAACCTTGCGGACTTTCCCATCCAGGTGTCCTGCACGCCAGATGGTGGCCGCGGCGACGCTGGCAGTCAGAAGACTACAGCCAAAGAAGAGAGTCGCCATGGCCAACTCAAAGTCGTTTCGCTTGGTGGCAATGTCACCGATAGCGTTCAAGTTGACAAACTCCATCCACACAATGGACAGGACCAGGTTCAGGATGGTGTAGAACAGCGACACGATGAAGACCAGGAGGTTGACGAACTTGGCCGCGAACCACAGGAAGCCCTGCGTTTTCTTGGCGAAGCGGCTCTCAACCTCCCTCCAGACGAGAGTATACGTGCCCCAGAGTATTAGATTCGTCGAGCCGATGTGGAAGAATTCCCAAATGGCGGGGAAGACGATGTATCCGAATGGAGCGGCGACGTGGTAGGTATGAAGGAACCGGTCGAAGACGATACCGCAGTACGAACTGTTGAGGCGCTCTTAGTACTCTAGGTATCTCATCACTGATCAAATGGTTTGGACTTACAAAAAAAGAAGAATCGTGCCTAGGCCGATATACCTGAACTCCGGCCATGTCGGAGACGGCTTGTGTGCCAGATAGTGGAAGCCATAGGCGAGACAACCCGAACAAACCCACCATATGAAAACGAAAACTGCGTCGGCCTTACTGTCCGGCCCAGGGAGCGGTTGCTTGGACAGCGTCCATAGTGTTTTGGTTTCCATGGCTTCGGAGAGAAGTTGGTACAAGGGCAACGAGTGAAGGTGGGCAGAAAGAGGTCCCTTCCTATCGGGAGGAAATCGAGCAGTAAACCTGTGAAGAAACAGCGCAACGGCGCAACATGGAACCAGAGAAACCTCGAGAAACTCTCGCTCATGAGCCGAAAAACAGCTCTGCTAATCTAATGGCAGTGCCTTGCCCAAAGCCTACTCCAGCCCCAGACGCTAGCTGATATCTTGGCCCTCAGCCTTAAGTTGGCCTGCATTACTAGTTTCGTCCGCGGCCACAAGTCACTGGAAGTATCCCCAGCTCGGTACATCAAGATACCTTACTCCAGACTTCCGGTCCCTGCTCCAGCTCCCGGCAGAGCGATACGCCACCGTTGGGAAGGGCGCTTCCCGTGCAACCCACGCGAACCACGGGACTTAGACGGTGAAACGCAAGGGGTCCAGACCGGTGAAGACATCATAGGCTGCTCCGTCCGCCACCCCCTCACGCGTGCTTCCGCTAGCGCTTTGGCTTAGGCGGCGAGGCGCTTCTAGGTTCGGGTGACAGTTCTAGGCTTGTTGCATGCGTGGGGGAGAAGTAGAAGTGTAGGAAGACTGGACCATGCGTTCGAGGCTTGCAGAAGCGTAGTTGTCGCTGCGATACCCCGGCAGCCTGATTTCTTAAATTCTATCATTGGCTTGTCAATCATTGTTCCCACCACAAGCTGAGGACTCGCCAGCCGCCGGTCTTGGCAGAGTCGCACTGGGTAGTTTCGAATACTAACCGAGTTGGAATAGACCTCGCATGAGCGGCTTGGGGGATCCGATAGCTCACTTGGCACAAGTCGGGAAAGCAATGAGGACTGAGGAGGGACGAGATTGAGTGGCGAGACGCCATGTCGGCTGTGCACTTTCAAGCTCGGGTTGGGCAAGAGTCCGAGTACGCCGTCGCGTGCTGCCTACAGGATGAGGCTTATTGACACGGCAGGTTTGAAACCATCACGAGCGAAAGTAGAAGTGTAGACATTCTAGTGCCCAGTGCATAGTGGCCATGAGATATGATCGGAGGTGATAGCCCTTTCAACAAGAAATGTGCAGCAATTACGACAAAAATTGGGTCATAGATCTATACCGAGTACACAAAGTACAGATCATCAGGTACAACACAAACCACGATAGCGTGGATTCAGCAACGCCCTACAATTTAATATACATGAAATAAGCACATCAGAACTGCCCCGGCTTTAACGCTACAAAATCTCCCTTGACAATAGTCCTCGCCGTCTGCAAGTCCTCGCGCCCATCGCCCACTCTCGTAAGACACGGCTGCGTCATAAGGTCAACCTGCAGCGTCTCGTAGCCAAGATCCGCATCGTCCCTGAAGCGATCTCCCACCGTGACACTCTCGCCGTGCTCGCACGTCTCGAGGTAGATATGCGCCCGCTGCGATCCCATCTCCAGCGCCAGCGTGCCCAGCCCCTCGACGAAGCTGGCGACTTCGTCCCATATCCTCGGGTCCAGGCGGGCGTTGGCAACTCGCTGTAGTGAAGAGACGATGTCTTGGGTGACGGTTTCTATGTTTGCGCGGAAGAGCCGGATGTATTTGTTGCTGGCCTGGCCCGTGGTTCCATGCCCGATTGTCTTTGTGAGAGCATCGAAGAAGCTGGCGCGCCATGTGTTGAGTTCTTTGGTGTTAGGGAGCGTAACTCGTAGACCGCTTGGATCTAGAAAACATCTCACATTAGCATTCAATCTAGATGAAGCAGTTACGTGTCTTCACTTACCCAAGGGATCCAACACCGCAAAGAGCTGACGGAGTTGATCCAGCTCTTCAAACCCTTCACCACCACTCCCAAACGCACCAAACCCGAGCTTCCGGCTGTAGAACCCGCGCAGGATAGACCGCCAACACACGCTGCGCACAAACTTGGGCCAGTTCCGACCGCCCTGTTGAGCAGTCCTGGCGAGGAAGCCGTTCGGATCCAGGTCCCCGTCCAACGCGTACGTTTGAGGACGCGGGACCAACTTGATCAGGTTGTTGATGCCGCGTGTGAGTTTCTGGAAGCGGTTCCGGAAGTCGTCGTCGGAAATTGCTGTGTAGCCGCCGGTGTTGCTGTAGCTGGCCATGCGGCGTCGTAGTTCCCGGAGATTTCTCTCTTGCACGTCCAAGTCATTCTGGTGGTTTGTTTTCAGCGTCAGAATTGACGCGTCATGGGTAGCGACCATGTCCTGGGTTGCAATCTCATGGCGAGCAATCATATCTCTGCTTGCAGCCTCGTGGCGAGCAGCCATATCCCTGATTTTAGCGTCCTTGAGCTCAATCGCATCCTCGTGTTCTTGAGATAAGCTGTCGATCTTGGATTGGAACTGAAGCCTATCTTGTTGGATCTGGTCCCGGAAAGCAACTCTCTCCTTATCCATCTGGCTTTTGAGAGCGACTCGTTTTTGCTCCAGCTGGTCTTTGAGAGTGACTTTCTCTTGCTCACTCTGGTCTCTGAAAGCATCCATTTGTCCGGCGAACTCTTGCTCAACACGCGACATCTCACTTTGATGGAAGTCCACCCACTGCCGCTCAATGTCTTGTTTGGCTACAAGCAATTGGCGGTAACCTTCTTCAGCTTGGTTCTGCTTGTACTCGGCCTGCTCGCGCTCATGCTCAACTTGGTCCCGCTCAATAGTAACGTCGTTGACCGCATCCTGGAGAGTTTTGACAGCCTGGGTCTTGACTTGGAGATCCCGCTTCAGACTTTCAAGCGTTCTGTTGGCCTGCTCGAGTTGGTGGCCTTGCTGCTTGTGTAATTTGGCACGGCTGTTGTCTGAGGTTTGCATCGACCCTATTCTTCGTTTGAGCTCAGTATTCTCCCGTTCGTAAACGTCTAGGGCGTCCGCTTGTTCAGCAAGATCCAGGTCTTTTTGCTTGTCTTCCGTCAACTTTGATTCCACCCAGACAAAAAGCGTAGCCAGGCGATCGAAACGTGGATTCCTGGGGACATTGTGGGTCTTGAGGAAATCATCCAAGCGCCTTTGGTCGCTGAAGTCACTGTCGTCAATGTCTGTGGGCTGTGCATTGGGCTTCTGTGGCTGGTTGGGTTTCTGCGGTTGATTCGGCTTATTGTCCTGCGAGTCGCGCTTTCGAGGGGAAAGCGGAAAGGATCTTTGTTGCTGGGGTTCCGGTTCTGTGACCTCTGGCTCCGTGATCTCCTCATCAGACTCATGCCGTAAAAAGTCAATGGCTAGGTTGCCTTGATCTACTTGAACGGGATTCAGGTGAGGAGCGGTAAGACTGTCTGGCCGTGCAGGTTGAGGGACAGAAGGTGTAATCTTTGGGTTGTATACCGCTCTGGCGCCTTGAAGTGCCATCGACACGGGCGGGTTGACCTCGTGCAGCGCGTCAGGACTGTAAGGCCTGTATTGACGCGAATCAGGTCGACCATTTTGATTCGGAACAGGTTGTGGCACAGCATCGTTTCCTCGAGGTGCGATATTTGCAGGCTGTGGACGAGGCGTCGACGACAGCTCAGCATGCTGTTGAAATGACTTTTTCGTGCTGCTTTTCGACATTGGACTTGTTGGAGCTTCGACAGGCTCGGAGAGTGGAGAGACTGCGGGCAGCTCTGCTCTGGCTACATTGTTTGGGAGTTCGGTAGCCATGGTCGTCTCACTGTCTGGTTCCAGCGACGGAGCCATTTTGGTGTTGTCGACTCTCGGGGTCTTGTAAATGTCGCTGTCGTTTGCGAACATGGGCTGGTATCCTGACGTTGACAACGGCGCAGATGAATCGGACGCATCTTGGTGGACAGTCGGGCCTTGCGCCTGTAAGACACGAAGCGATGTAGTATTTTGGTCATGCTGGATGCCATTGTTCATGCCCGCGCCTGGATGTTGCCTCGTCTGAGCTCCCTGGATGGGGAATTCTTGCGACGTGCGAGGCCTGGCAAACTCGTTGGCGATGGGCGTGCCTGAATACAAGTCATGGTCATCGGGTCGCGACTCGACGGGCGTGGTCTTGATGACAGTCCGAGGAGGCGTGTCGTCGTCGTCGTGATTCTTGAGGTTGGATTGCCGGCCGAAGCTGAGCTTGTCGCGAAGTTTCCCGAAATTCCCGATGTCGATCTTCCCAGGCTCCCGGGGCTTTGTCCTGCTTCTGGTGAAGAGGGACGACATAGCAGTGGGTGATAGTGGGTGGGAAACTGAAGACCGCAGGACGGCCGGAGCGAGCATCCACTGAGTGACGTTCGACTTTGAATGGAACAAACACAGAGACAGTAGACTATCTGGTCTTGTTGAATTCTGGAATCGCCAAGCCACGTTCCAGCAGAAAGCCTTGAGCGTCGAAATCAGGCTGGCAAGTGTTGAGTGTGGTGTGAATTTGTGGCATCCCTGCGGTTCCCTGGCGCGTGGCGAAGCCTTGAAGGCGATCAATCTAAGCTGTTTCGTTCTTTCACACGCAGGTATTCGTCGTACCGTACATCTAGACCCCGGTCCATATACTCCTTGCAGCCTATGCGCCTTCGTTGCCTTTTGCATGTTCAGCTCAACGCCACCAAAACTAGTCCGGAAATACCCCAGGCTGTGAAATGCTGGAGACACACTTGGGCATTGCTCTGTCCACACCCTGGAGATCGATCCGCGCACCATTTTCCCTCCTATGGCCGCTTTTCTACTGTCTAGTCATTTTACGGCCATAAATTCCATCTGTTGTATGCGTAGTCCGAGATTCTCCATCCGAAACCGTCGACTTGTTGCTCCATCTTCGCCCTCTTTGCCCTGTACTGGTCTCGCCTCCATGTCGTATCAACGAGTTCCAGCTCAGTGGGAACACGAGCCTCGATTCATCATCTGCGTCGACTACGGCACAACGTTCTCCGGTGAGCACCCTGTGACTGTTCCTAAATTGCGCCGCCTGCTAACAGCCCTCTTACAGGCGTCGCCTGGACTCTGACAACCGGAGACACTCCCACGCTCGCCGATGTCAACGTCGTCGCCAATTGGGGACGAATCGCACAAAAGGTCCCCTCGCTGTACACGTATTCATCCAGTGAGGGCGAGCTCTGGGGCTACGACATCGGCGACAATGCCTATGTGATCCGGTGGTCGAAGCTGGATCTTGAAGCCCCCAAGCGCATCGATGCTCTCCTCGCCTTGAAGCGGACTATCCAAGAGGCAGCGTCTCTGAACTTCGACTCGCACAATGTCTTGAGCAGCCATATCCCACGTCATCTAATCAAGAGTACTTCTGATGTCATCACCGACTATCTCATGGAAGTTGCGAATGCCGTGCGCCTCGATATCGAGAACAAGAGGGATCCAGAAACGCTGCGACAATTCCCAATTGATTTGATCATCACTCATCCAGCAGTAAGATACTCCGATCATTCATTATCTGGTAATCGCGCTGACCCAGTCACTAGGAATGGGATCACAGAGCTCGCAACCTCACATTCAGGGCCGTCAACGAAGCTTTCCGGCAAATCTTCCACGAGATTGAGAACAGCGATGGTGTTGTTCGTCTTGCCACGGAGCCAGAAGCGTGCGCTCAATTCACCATGAGATGTGGTCAAGACCAGAATCTAAATCGGCTCAAGAAGGTACTCCCATGAATTTCCCAATCGCCTTGCAGTTGCTGTCGATGCAAAATAGCATCAATGCTAATGCGGCTCGCTAGGGGGAATGCTTCATCGTTGTTGATGCTGGTGGTGGCACAGTCGTATGTCCAGCTTCCATCGCAGTGACAGAATTCCAGTGTTGCTGACACGTACAGGACTTGGTCTCGTACATCGTTGAACAGGTAGAGCCAACATTTGAAGTCAGAAAGATCACAGATGTTTGCGGTTAGTATTAGAATATCCTCTGCTGGCTTGACCTCGGTGTCGACTGACACATCAGTCCAGGTCGCAAATGCGGTGCCTCGCGCATCGATGAGTCGTTTACGCGATTTCTTCAGGAAAGACTTGGGCAAGATTACGATCAACTGCAGAACTCCGATGGAACAATACCTGAACAACACGGCCGAGGATCTCATTTCATTCTCAACCGCCGACGTCAGATCCTTCTGAACAGATTCCAGGATATCAAACACACCTTTGAGGGCCCTCCGAGCCGGGGCCAACCAGACCGGGTCGAGATGTTGGATCTGATCGAAGGCGTCGGTGCGGATAACGACCCGTCGAAAGGAATCCGTGATGGGCAGCTTCAGATTTCTAGGTATGTGGCAATCCCTTCACACAGACTCGTTCCATTCCTGTTAACGTCGACTGTAGTGCGGACCTTGTGACGATGTTCAAAGAATCCACCGATGGGACCATTGAGCTCATTACGCAGCAGCTCACTTTGGTCGATCAGAAAAGACTGAAAGTCAAGGTGAGAAACACCCTTGTATCGGCCACTGGACATCCTGACTGACACGCGACCAGACGATATTCCTTTCCGGCGGATTCTCCGAAAGCCCATATCTGCAGAACCGTCTGAGAGTACTTGCGCGTGGATGGAGGATCAACCTTGTCTATGGCAACGACCGGTAAGCGTAGAAACTACCCGTTGCTCAATAATCCACTAACCGAAACTTGTAGGTGGTCTGCCGTCGCCCAAGGCGGTGTTCTCATGGGCCTCGGGCTTGGTTGCAGGCCACCACCTCCCTGCAAAGAATGCCCATTCCATATTGGCGTCGTTCTCGCCGAGCGGTGGACGCTGTACAACCACGACCCGAGCCAGCATTACGTCGACGCCTTCGACAAGGTTCCGAGAGCAAAAGACAGCATCAAGTGGCTGGTGGCGAAAGGAGACCTCATCACTCAGGACGAGGGCATCGAGGTCACGCAGTCCATCATCAAGAAGCTCAGTGCAAACGGCAACAGGGCCGGGATCGTAACATTGGTCTTCGCCGAGTTCGAAGCCACAACGCAGCCACCAGTTCGATTCGAGGACATTCCCCTCAGCGGTAAGCTGACCGCGTTACACGCCCAGGGGCAAATTGCTAATCAACACCTGCAGGCCGACGGTGGACCAAAGACCTAGAATTCGACCTGGGCAGCGCGCTCTTAGACCGCGTGCCGAACCAGAGGTACTTCCAGGCAGAAATGCAGCTAGATGTTACTGTAACCCAGCAGGGCGCCCAGTGCGTGCTCCTGACTGGACGGACGAAGGACTTCATGGGACGCACGGGAGCGCCTGGAACCATCCTGGACTCGTATCCCGAGCCTTTTTTTAGCAATCCCAATGAGTGAAGGAGAAGGCAGCTCCTGCATGTAAGCTTGGCTGTAATTAGATTGTGTCTCGTATGTCTCGAAAGTCACCACTTGTATCTTTTTCTCTGTAGCCATGTACCGAATAAGGCTGCGGCACTGGATCCCCTGCTGCATATAGTTGATGCCAGTTGGCTTCATCACACAGCCACGTCTCTTGGCAAGCGGCTAGGAAGAGCCGCAGAGCCGCTCGTTTTCTTAGTTTCAACTCAATTCATATAATTGCGTGGCCGATCCCGGCCCGGAGCGTGGCTAGTGTGCGAATACATGACACTATTGACGCCATGTGATGGCAGTGTGCAGGCCAATACTTCAGCCGTTTCAGGATGCACCGTCTTCGAAATGAGCATCGTACATGGCTTCGGGACGGTCTAGACAAAGCTTTCTTTTGTCCTATCTACTCGTGACGCCACGGCTTTCAGCTGGGCGTCGGTGCCTTGGGAGCTGCAGGACTATTAGTCGTGAGGTTGAATGAGGCGTTCTGGCCCACTGCCTACGCTTGTCGCTAGAGTTTCTGCTGCCTGTTCAATACAATTTTGCCTTGTCACGCCTTCTCTTCGTTGAATTTCTTGTCCGTAATAATTGTTGCAATCGCGGTGGTGTTCGCAACACCCCATCACTCTTGAGTCTTAATTCTCAGCCCCTCCCTTCGCAGCTGTCTCTCAAAGCTGCGGCCAACCTCTCACCCAACATCCCAGCCACCAAAGTCACAATGGATGAGTGGAAAGGACAAAACTACTACACAAGAAACACCACAAGATGGGTTCAACTGATGAACTCGAGCACGGCGGAATGGCGCATCGGTTTCTTTCCCGCCAACGTCGTCGCCATCCCGGGTCGCCTCAATGACACTTACGACTTCCCTTCCAACGCCACCGTCATTCAAGACGCCTCGAAAACCACGAACAAGAAAGTGCCCCCGGAATCTGTCGTCTTCATCGTCGTGTCCATCATCGTCGTCCTGTGCATGATCTGGTGGGCATCCGCCAACCGCTCCGAGATCTTTAGCCCTCGAAAACCTCAGGCTTGGAAGTCGACCGAACCTGCCCCTGCCATCATCCCCGAGACCTTCGTCCAAGCCTTCGACTTCGACCACCAGCTCCAGAATTTCTACTACAACGGGGACAAGTCGCTGCCCGAGGTGCGGGAGAAGGACCCCCGGCTCGACATCATCAGCACCGAGGACATCGAGGACGCAGGGGCTCTTTTCCGAAAGATGTACGGCCTGGACATGAGTCTCTGGGCGACGCAGAACTCGCGACAGGTGACGGCGGCGGAGCGGAACAAGATGAAGCACCAGAGCGATGCCATCCTCAGCGAGGTGAGGCGGCTGGTTCGCGCATGGCAGGCAAACATGGACAGTCCGCACACGGCTGCTGCGACGGAAGCTGAACAACGGCAAATGGACGAGATTCTGGCCCAGCTCGACAGTATTGCGGATGAACGGTATCCGGACAAGACGCCTCTGTACCGGAATTCCGAGCCTGTGTACACCGGCAGGAGGCGTGCGAGGGAGTCGCGAAACAATGTGTCAGTGTAGTCCAGGTAATGGCCGTCGGTAAATTTCGCGTTCAGGTAGTCAGTACTGTACATCATGACCAACAAGTTAATTCATGAATATCTTCTTTATTCTCTTCTTACGCTCCATGCTGTGTTTCAACGCCACCTAGGACCTATTTGAAGGTGCCCCTTCAGTGATTTTTCTCCTCCTAATCCCCATCACTTCATCCATGGTGACGCTACCCTATAGCTGCCACAAGTCGACGACAATTCACGTTTGTGTAGAAGTAGGTCACCAATTAATACAACTTGTAGTGATACCCCCATATGTTCCCAGATTCCCGAACCTGGGACAGAAAGAATGAACAGACTATGATGGCATATGCGAAAGCTCCGAAAAAGTGAAATCCTACAAAAACCTGACGACCTATCTTGCACCCCAAAGGCTACTCATAACCCCTTGACTCCCTTTGCTCCCTTCTTGATCTTCTCCAACTGCACATAAGCATCAACCACAGCTTGTCGGGCCCCAGTCCATTGCGCCCTCTTCCCCGTGTCGAAGAGCCTCAACGCATACCCAGTAGACGGCCCATGTGCAAGCGCTTTGTAGAGCTCTGCATCCCTGCACCAGAGCATCCAAGCCTTCCAGCCCCAGCCAATATGGTCGAGCATAGCGGTGCCGGCAGCGTCGTGGACAAACGTCTGCCAGTCCACCGAGACCATATCGCCGCGGTTCGCTCCAGGTGACTTTGCAAGGCGCTTGGCCAGCCAGTCGTTGTGTTTCTGTATCCAGGCGTCCATAGTAGATCGCGGAGGCAGCGTTGAGTTTCCGGCCCAGATCTGGGCGACGCTCATGGCGGCGAGTTCGCGGCCTTGGATCTGAGGCCCGTTGAGATGCACGTTACTGATCAAGGCCAGCGAGTCTGCGTGTTCCGGGGGGAAGATGCCCATGTAGAGATTCGGTAGAGGCGCCGCTCCGGGAGGGCCGTCGACAAACGTCAGGGCATCGGACAGGATTTCCATGTCGTCGTAGTAGCCGGTGCAGGTGATGATGGTGTCGATATCCTCAATCACCTGGCCGTCACTCATTTCCACGCGTCTAGGACCCGTGATGCGCTTGATTCCCGGCAGGGACACCATCTTACCCTCCTTGACGTATGGAATCAGCACATCGTTGCACACGATAACATATTGTCCATCCTTGATGCTTGGTGATTGGACGAACCCCCATTCGGGTTTGTTCTCGCCCCAGTTCTGCTTGAAGTTGTCATCCATGGCGGCATCCATGATTTTGCCCCAGAGCCAGGGCATCTTTGCTTCAATCCACCAGAGAATCGACGCGGAGGCTGGGGTCAGCAGTGCATCAGCCGGCACACCATCTGCGCCTGAGCGTTTGAAGATCTTGGCTCCTCGTCTGTGTGAAAGGTAAATCTTATCGGCTCGGTTGGCGAGGTTGATGGCGATGTCTCCAGCTGTGTTGCCCATGCCCAGCACCATGACGTTCTGGCCTTTGAATTGATCCAGATCTCTCACATCTTGCGAGTGTATAATGCGACCCGCGAACTCGTCCTGTCCCTCGAACTGTATGGGACGCGGGTTGAGAAAGCATCCAGTCGCCCAGACCACCTTGTCAAACTCCCGTGGTTCATCAGGAGCGTCGGCAAAGGTCAACTGCCACCCTGACGCTCCATTCGCTTTCTTGAATTTGATAATCGTCTTGCCAAGTTCGACGTTGCGATACAGGTCGAAATGTTTCGCAAAAGACTTCATGTATGAGCCCATATCGGTGGCAGCTGGGAACAATGGGAAATCTTGACAAGAATTAGTATACATGCGACAGTATTTTGCGCCCACGGAAATGTATTGGCCTCACCTGTTGGCATTGGAAAGTCGCTCAGATTCAGCTTTGATCGGCATTAGCTAACTTGTCTCACTGCGGCAACTGGGCACAAACTGAAAATTTACTGTTGCACAGTCGCGTCTCCTTCAGGGCCGTAGTCATAGAGCGGTCTCCAGTCCACGACCAAATACCTCCGACATCATCACGTCTCTCAAACAGCGTGACGTCGAATCCTAGCTCTCTCAATTCTTTGAGCGCTACTAATCCAGCCGGGCCTGTATAAAACACAATATTAGCCGGGTGAGACGCGACATAAATAACTTGGGTTGAATGACGACATACCACCGCCCACCACGGCAATCTTTGTCTCATTAGAAACCATACTGCGGTCTGTGGAAATTTGAAGAGGGTAAGACCTTGTAAGACGGGTTCATGCCCTTATATAGGCCTGCCGGCTGACCTAATATGTCAGCATTGCGTTATAACTCTAGGAGGAGTCTTATCGGATGTATTAGCGCTGACCTACCAGTCACACACTAAGCGGGGAGAATGATAGGTTCGGTTACTTGAAGAGGAAGCTTATGCTGACCTCATGTAACGTTAAGGGAAGAGCCAAGTCTGAGGCTTGGCAGATGCTGATTCGCTCCAAATCCGAGACGGTCACGCAAACCCCAAAACGTACCTTTAATATAATTGTAGAGAGCTGGAAAGAAGTCTGTTTAACAACCTGTCGCCATAAGATTGTCTATCTAAAGCTAAAGAGTAAGAGCAAAGAGGAAAGCTTCTCCTTAGCAGCTAATAAAGGGGTAGACTCGTTAGAGTAGTGAGCGAGGCCCGACTATTGGTTGGTCCCGGCATATCTGAAGCCTTTTACCATGCTTCAGTCTGTGATACATTTGCAAGTTAGATGCTGTCTGCCTTTATAAGCTGCCTGCTATCCGTAGAAAATACGTGACACGTGGATTAGCACGTGATACGTAGGTTGTTACAAGGGATGGAGCGCTTTTAATCATGCTTCTGGACCCCGCACGCTCTTCCAAAAATCCTAGACTACATTCAAAGCCTAATATTCACTGAACTACAAGTTTATACTCTTGAACAGCCTATAGGGACATTCTGGGATGAAAGCTGGCTATTGATAATTACTCGACAGTTATGTGTTCCGCCACACCCAGCCTCTTGTGCGACTACTGCTCCGTCCTCTTTCTAGAGGGAGACATTAGTGATGCTGTTGAGGAAGCGTGGACTACCCTCGGAACAGTTTCTACGCTAGAGGGTTATCAGACAATACAAGTACCCTCAGATAGCCCAGAAAGAGACCTCTCTGATACAGTCGGGGTGCGCAAACAACGCAGAGATTCAGGACCCGATTTTCCCAACTTATCCGCTTCAGCAAAGAAATGCGACCTGTGCCGCTTTCTTCGAGACTATACCACCTTTTCAGTCAAAAAGCCGAATCTACCCACCTATGAAATTGTCATATCGTACATGGGCTATACTCGGAGTGTGCCGAAATCTTACGTTCTGGAATATAAAGTACTAGACACAAGTACTGTACAGTATATCAACTTGCTTGCAGGGAGCCCACCAAGTGAAGATAGTCTGCTTCCAGCCAAATGCACCATGTGCTGATATAATCATAGACAACATTGTCGGGGAGCATTTGAAGCTCAGTACCTTGCCAATACGAGATGTTCCTTACGTTGGGACGCAGGTTAAGTCCTGGCTAGATCAATGTGAGCACAAGCATACGACAACCTGTGCAACAAGCCACGAATTCGCAATGCCAACCCGTCTGATTGACTTGGGTAATGGACCGGTCCCCGCACCTCGCCTGGTTCACTACGCCGGTGCGAATGCGAAATACGTTGCACTATCCTATATGTGGGGGGACCCTAGTCAACACCGCGCACCGCCCAAAACAGTCAGAAGCAATATCGACTCTTTGAAGCAGCGAATTGATCTCTCTCTACTTCCACCATGCTTCCAGGATTGTATTAATGTTGCGCATTACATTGGGTGTCGGTATGTCTGGATAGATTCGCTGTGCATCATCCAGGACAGCGACGATGATTGGAACAACGAAGCGGCACGAATGTGCGATGTTTATGCAAACGCTTTTGTTACCTTCATTTCCACTAACGGTCTTTCAACCGCGGACGAGCTCTTCACCCGAGATGTATACGGTAAATGGAAGATTGAGTTGCCATTCCAGAGTGTGTCTCATCACACCCGTGGCGTATACCTCCTTTGTGCGAACCACGTGGAACCGGACCTAACGACTATTCGTTCCAAAGCTACCAGTCACTGGACAAAACGAGGTTGGACGTTTCAGGAAGGCCGCTTATCTAGGAGAGCGGTCTATTTCGCCAAGAGCCATGTAGCATTCGAATGCCCGGCTCATATGGTTTCAGATATAAGCCCTAGAGAACTTCCAACGCATAGCCATCTGTACTCATCTCTTCCGACCCTCTTCCTTCCTTATTCAGAGTCAGCCCACTTGGAAAAAGGCAACAGAACCGAGATAGAGCTCCGTGCGGAGTGGAGAAAATTGTGTTGCAGCTACTGTAACACAAAGCTCACGCACCTGACAGATAGGCTACCGGCCCTAAGTGGTGTTGCGAGACTGTTCCATAAGCAGTTCCCAGAAGACACATACCTTGCTGGCCTGTGGAGCAGTTCAGTTGCCAGTGAACTCCTTTGGGGTTTTCTTGGGTCGAAAGGAACTTCACCAACATACCTTGCACCCTCATGGTCATGGGCTTCATGGGCCAACTCCAACTCTATGGGGTATCTCAGTTGGTCTCCAACCATTATTGACAGGTCATGGTTTGATATAGAGCACTGCATCACACTCATGGGTCGAAACCCTTATGGGGCGGTGTCTTCGGGAGTGTTGACCTTTCGGAATCAGCGAGTCATTATTGCGGACTCGATTAGGAGAGAAGGTAGCCTTGAAAATGCCGGAAAGAGAGGTCTCGAGAATAATCATTGCAATATTCTTTATGAGGCTACTCGGCCTGTTGATTATGCTCAGCTTGACGATGAGTCTCTGCTTGATGGCCTAGGTGTAGGTCAAGAATCCTTTCACGCACTGATGATTCTGCTTCCTCTTGGAATTCGAGCTGTACAAGAGTCTGTTCCTATGGGGTTCTCTTCAAGATGTTCTGAACTATTCCAATACCCAGAAGAACCCTTTCCGATGTCTTTTGTGGGACTACTTCTTCAGGAAAAGCCAGGACTGGGTGATAATATTTGCGAGCGGGCTGGTCTTGTTTATATCCCCCAACAGCTGGTCCAGGCGGCAAATTGGACGACGCGAACTTTTAGTATTGTTTAGGATTCGGCTCAATGATAATGGGGTTATGGCCGAGCTTTGTCGCCGATCAGATGTATGAAGATGTGTTGCATCTGATACGAATGGTGTATTGAGATTGGTAGTGTCCGCTTGTCTCTTCTTAACGACTCCCTGTTGTTTAAGCTTTCAATTTAACGGTGAGTAATCAAAGCCACCATATCAGACAAACGGAACCCTGAGTGATTACCAGGCTGAGATAGCCCAAAGCGGACGCCAAGCGTGGGTTTGGGCGCTGAACTGATTAAATGCCTATCAAGACATACGGTTGAGCAGCGCCACTGCACTGCCTCTTCAGCTCTTGGCGACAAGCTAAGCTAGCTTCGTCGTATCACGCATAAATTCGCCCACCGGAAGTTGCGGTCACTAACCTTGGACTTTTTATTGCTGAAATGAGAGCTTGGGTTCAACCCACAACTTGAATCAGCATCCGTCAATCACCGATAAACCCCATGTCATCTGGTTACCGGCTTGCCTTTACGAACATCACCTCTCTCGTTCGACGGTATCTATACGTGGCATCAATATGTCCGTCATCGCCGTGTTTGAAGACCCTTGGCCAGGAGGCCGCAAACAGGTCCCTCTTGAAAAAGCAGCCGTTGTAAGAACGCCTCCGCGTCCCCTCCTAGTCCTCGGTATTATTCTCAATTCTCAACGTCTGCTCTAGCAACACCTCGAACTAGTTGAGATATTTCTGAAACTACTCCCGCACTTCCAAACGGATGAGAATGGAAACATCCACGACGAAGCTCTCGTCTACTCTGAATGGCGATATATCAACTACCTCCGCTTTCTCGATATCCAAGGCTTTGCTCCCTGCGACCACCCTCCACCTTGGTAAGTCGACCACCTTGACCAACCGGAGTTCTGCTTTATACTGCACTGCAATTCTGGGAAAGCTAAGCCTCAAACTAGGGATGTCGCATTAATATGGTACCTCCATCTCCTCTCGCCCACCCGGTTCCATCAATATTTCTGGGACAGTCAGTTGAAAAACAGATACGTCTCGTACGGTCTGGAACATCGCCACTTTCCCTTGACAAGTCTCCTGTCGGGCGAGTGGTCTCCCAAGAAGACACGCCGGGTATGGGATGCCTGGAACTCTCCCAAAGGCGACCGCCCAGGTCCCGAGCTCCCATATCAGCTCTGGCCGTCTCCGCCGTGGGAGGCCCGACGCCGTTCCAGCCTGTTCTCGCGGCTTCTCAACAGAGGTCCACACATAGGACACGACGAGCCTCATATGCATCAGAGTCCCCAATTTGAGCGTCGAATCGTCATGCACTGGTGGAATCGCTGCTACCTCGGCCAAAGCAACAGCCTACCTGCGATATGGGACGTCAAGTCATACACTACCGTCCGTACTTGGAAACGAGACGAGCGATGCCGAGCTCAGAGCCACCATGAGCAGTTCCGCCAACAGTGCGATCTTCGCCCCTGGCCTTCGGTACAGGATCTCCGCGAAGATTTAGAGCGCCAGATTCCCTTCTGGAGGGCCTTGGTACAGACCAAATCCTCCAAGCCTCATTTCGCCGAGGGGCTACCAGAGGCAACCAAGGACTATGAAAACTTCATTGGGCTCTTCCATGGCAAGTTACCAAAGGCCAGGGCAACACAATACGTATCTAGACTAGACCCCAAGACGCTTCAGGAGTATGGCCAAGCGGTTCCTATTTTAGGACCCGGCGCCTCACCTGAAGTCGGAAGATATGTACGCATTGTGCCTCCGACCCTGGAGGTAGACCTATTATGGCATACGCATCGCTTGTTCCCAGGGAAGTACTGGGAGTGGACAAGCATCCGAGCCGGGTGGGTGATCGATGTCCAAGTGACGGTCAATGCCGGCGCTGCCAAGTACGCAATTGGAAAGACTAAAGAAGAGTGGAAGAAGATACACGGGACTGAATGCCCGACCATAAGTGCCATCGACGAATGGCTCCCACAGTACGTCCCAGGCACAGCGACGTTTGCGGCCGAGAACGCAGAGAAGGGCGAGGCGATCAGAGTAATAAGGGGACTCGACGCTTTTAAAGGGAGAAGAATACCGAGGACTAACAACAGGTCCTATGGAGACTCCGGCGGTGGCGGCGGTAGTGGTGATGGAGGTGGAGGTGGCGGTGGCGGCGGTGATGGCGGAGGTTGACGCGGATCAGAAAGAAACATCATGCATGTTGCGAGCTTCTGATCGAAGGTTCGGCGTAGTTTTCAGCTTGATCTTCGGTTTGAGTGGCATAGTCACTAGACCGCAAAAGAGTGGCCTTCTTCCAGAGCAATAGTCTACTAGATCAGGCAAATTACTCATTCTAGAATCTTCAGAGTGTTTGAAACCCCACGCCTAAAAAAGGGCCTCAACGAGATGCTTTTCTTTCATTAAAAATTGTAGACAGCCTATTACGTGGACTGGCTTCTAGTGGGTAGCTCTCCTGTGTCTACGTCCAGCACGGTATTTGCAGCATGAGAGTATCACATAGTTAAAATATCTCAAGCAGATTGGCCGATGACTACCATTAAGTCATGCATCATAATATCATTATCATTTCACTACTGGAATCCATCGATTCCATCAGCAGCGCGTGATAGGTTACGCAAGGCCCCAGTGTTGTTACACTAGACAGGAATGATGGACGATGTAGACACGAAGCTCAACATACTTGAAGGCTTGCTTGCTTATGCCAAAAACACCTTCTCAACCCATCGTCGATAATCACTTGCGATCCAATCGCCAATCTTCCTCACCACAGCGACGAGCGTGTACAGTCCTAATAAAGTTCTGGTATCCCCCAGCGCAAGCTCCCCGACAATCTCAATCCTGTCCCGCCGCCAACATGCAAATGACAACCTCCAGTCATGACCGACGATATGCAAGAGTGGTATTGTGATGATGCCGTGTTGGGCAACTCCATCCGGCACTAGCTTGATCATACGTTGGTACCACGCGGCGGTCCAGACGGAAAGCTGCAACTGACCTCCTTGCTGCGCTGTCGATGTCTTTGTTTCAATATTGCATGCGATAGGAGCAAATTGTAACGGGGGATAGCTAGTCTGATTAACGGACTGGGCCTCTGGAGGCTGAGCCCAGACTCGGTCTGCAATGGCGGACATCAGTTTAGCGTCGACCGATGAGGTGTGGTTTTCGCCTTCGAGTTGACGGGGCTTTCCTTCGTTTAACCAGAGAACAAAGCAGAAATCGACCATCTTATTCTCGATGACGCTTCCTCCTCCTCGCCCACTTGTAGCAGGGGAAAACGGCGGCATAATCTTGGCCGTGAGAGAGGGTTCGGCTTGAACGGTGGCATGACCAGCAAGGGCATGTTCAAAGAGTGGTTGATGGATAAGCATATTCCAAGTCACCTCTGCGCAGGCACGAATGTCGCAGTTCTTGGCTTTGTTTCCAATGTCGCGTAGGAGATCGAGCTCGTGTAAGGCTATATCGAGTTGTGATTGCGGCTGGCGGGAGCGGGGATACCGAGTCTCATCTTGCGAATTTTGCTGATAGACAGCCGGAGGCTCTTGCACGTTGCGAAACCAGTCGTTTTTCTTCACTGCTCTTGGGATGATTGCTTCCACATCTTTACGAACCACGCAGGGAATTACCTCGACATGGTCCATGGTGATCTCCTCTATGCTCTTGTATAAGTGCTTCACATCCTCTGGCAGGAGCTGAGCGGCATCGTCCCCCATGGGTGTATATATGACCGGCAAGTCTAATGCCCAAAGACTGTTGGCAGATTTGACAGGACTCTTCGTGCGACGGCTTCTGACGTTTGACCTCTCGGAGCCGGCTGCAGATGGTGACTGATTTGAGCTCCCTGACACTAGCGAGGGAGATTGCGACGGCGTGATGCTCGGGACGCTGAAGCCTCGAAACGGTATCGGTGGCGCATTTGTATTATTTGACTGTTGAGTGACATGCGATCGTGGTGTCTGGTCATCGCCCTCTTCGACCCAGCGAATCTCCCCATTGCCGCCGTCGTCGGATTCGAATCGCTGTCTTTTCGTCGGTGATGAATCGCGCCTTTCGCTCGAGTTGCTAAATGTTGATCGTGGTGGAGTCGCCATCGAGTGTCGATGCCGATATTTGGCTGCTCGCTTCGTCGGAATAGATTGCGATGGTTGGCCGCCAAAGGTGTGCACCAGTTCGAAGTTTTGGGTGATGGCGTCTAGCCACTCCTCGACGAAGGGGTATGGTGGAGGGTCTGTCATAGAGATGGCGCTGTAGACAGTTCTTCAAGAAGGCTGACGTATTGCTGCCGCGAGATGCGCAATTGTGGATGAAGCCGAAGTTGACTTCAATTTGTTGTTGTTTCGCTCAGCTAGGGTGGTTGGCCGGGTGATGGGTGACGTCACCCCGCATTTACGGTAATGCGCACGCATTGTAAGCAATGAAGCTAGAAACGTTTAACACACGATAGATACTACATTACAAACTAAACGGGAATGATTAGAGAGTCTTTAAAACGCGCATATTATCAGGCACACGTCATGATTTACTGGATATATGTTAGCTAGCAGGCGTTTGGGGGTGGCGACGAAATGCCTTTTGCTCCCGATTTAAACGCACTAATTTCAAGAGAACATGCTTTAGGGTAGGTAGGCTGTTACGATCATGCCGCACTGCCACTGTTAGGTTGACGCATTTCCCTAGGATCGTCAAGTTCTCATGAAAATAAGAAGCTTAGAAGCGGAGTGTTAACAATCCTAGACAAATTGAAAGGCTCAATTCTGCTAAAGCTCCACAAAATAGACAAGAGGCTCTTCTTTGTATTTGCTGCACCTAATTGCCCTCTTCTAACATCTAATTTCTGAACGCTGTCGCTGAGTTCGCTGATGTCCTTTCCCTCGCCTTCCTTCTCCCTTTCTCCCGCAGGGATAACTTCCACTGGCCACCATGTTAGATAGTAGTGTCTTCAATCTTGCAAAACCAACTTTGCCATATTGAATTGCGAAATTCCGCTGTCCCGGCGCGGCTCCAGTAAACCACCCATGTTTACAGGGACTACAGCAGAGAGGAGCAGGAGGAATGATCGCGGCTTGAATGTAGCTTCGGTATCGACTCCCTTGACCATGCCACATCACCACATGCAAGCACTAGCCAGTAATATTATGCTTCATAGTTACGAAGATGTTGCGGTGACTAGGAGCACTGTCTATTAGATGTATTTCAGAAAGCGCCTCTACTTATCGAACACTGGATAAACTGTCTAAGGTGGATACCTAGTTGCTTCATGCAACACAACTTCACCGCAAAGGGATGCCACCGTGACCATTCTTCATGACAAGACAGCCCTCGAAGTATTTAGACAGGTCATCAAAGTCCTCCAAGCTGCCAACCCAGGCGACATACTGGTCAGGTCGCACTGCAACGACACAGCCTCGCTTCCTGTCGACACCGTAGTTCTTGTACGCATCGCCGTAGCCCTCGTGGTAGCTCACGTCGTCAACGTGCACCTTGTCGTAGTCGTAGCCGACATGTTCATCATACGGACGTAATATGGATGGGAAATCGCGCAGTAGCTCCGTATCCTGGCGCTTGGAGGAGTGAATGGTAAGCACCTCGATGACGCTGTCCAGCTTGGCGCCTGCGGGCGTGACGCGGTGGAGGAAACTCTTTGGGTTATCGAGGAGCGCACAAAAGGCGTCAACGCGGGCCTTCTGGGTAGGGTCGAGGATGTCTCCGGCAAAAAGCACAACACGGAAGCGTCCATCGGCCTTGAGACGTTCCTGGAAGTGGTAGGGACGCGCGCAGGCTTGGTTGAGCACCTTGAAGCTGTTGAATCGCATACCAACGGGGAGGCCGGTGGCGAGAGCCTGCTTCTCCGCCAACTTGTCCTCAGTGAGAATGACACCGGGCGGAGTGACAACCTTGACACCGTCGGCCTGGGCTAACGGATCACCGGCTTTGGCGACGATGTTGCTGGGGCCGTAGTTGACCGAGAGGCCGGACGCGAACAGGTTCCCCTTCTCAAAGGCGTCCTTGAAGACTTCCATGCTGACGCCCTCCTCATCCATGACGTCCTTTGCGGGACGGCCTGAGAACAGGCGGCTGAAGCGCTGGTCGAACTCGATCAGATCCTGGGCAACGCGGCGACGCTCGCTCTGATATGTCTTGAGGATGCTGGGTTTGGCAATGCCCTTAGCCACCAGGGCTACCTTCCAGCCGAGGTTGTACGAATCCTGCATCGACACGTTCATGCCTTGGCCAGCCTTGGGCGAGTGCGTGTGAACAGCATCGCCAGCAAGGAAGACGCGATCGTGGGCGTCGAAAGCCGTGCCCACGCGCTGACCGATCTGGTACGCCGTCCACCAGTCGCAGTACTCGTAGTCCAGCTTATACGGGCTGATGATCTTCTGCGCCGCCCTGAAGATCAATTCCGGGCTGATCTTGGACCGGTCCGCGCGGCCCGAGGCATCGGGCGTCACCTCCTTCAGCTGGATGTACAGCCGCACCAGCTTGTTCTCGCGCGGGATGATCATCAGGCTGCCGTTGTCGGCCGAGTGGATGGCGCACCGCATGCGGATGTCCGGGAAGTCGGTCTTGGGGATGATGTCCATGACGCCCCAGATGAAGTCGGTCGCTTCGCCTTGGAGTTCGAGGCTGATTTGCTGACGGACCCAGCTGCGTGCGCCGTCGCAGCCCAGCACGTACTTGGCGTGGACGACCTCGCCGTCGGCGTCTCGCGCTTGGGCGTTGCGGAGAAGATTCTCGTTCTCGTTGCCGGCCTCGTCGTCAAACACGAGATTACTGCGGAACAGCCCGTCCGAAACTTGCGTCTTGCTGGCCGTCGCCTGCTGGGCCGGCGTGGCCTCCTCGTCGGTGAGATGGCGCAGCTTGACAGTGACGGGGTATGCGTCTGCGTCGTCCAGCTTGGACTCGTCGATGTGCAGCGACTCCGGCAGGATGGCGCGCTCGACCTTGATGCTGTCCTTGGAGTACTTCTTGATGTTGTCCAGGAAGAAGCGCTCCATGCGGCCCTGGTGCAGCACGATTTGTTGGAAGCGTGATAGGCCGACGATGGTGTCCGGGATGCGGTCGGAGCGACGGATGACACCGTCTGAGCCGGGGTTCTACGATGCGTGAGCTCGACTTCATTATTATATCATGACCGATTGGTATCGGGGTTTGGTGTTTACTCACCCACATGCAGATCTACCAAACTTGTTAGCATACAGCTGTCTAAAATGGCGGCTGAGCATATTGTATTCACCTCGATCATATGGTTGGCTTCCTTCCACACCCGGTCGCCAAACCCCAGGCTGTCGAGGATCTCGAGACTGCGACATTGCAAGCCGTCCGCCTGGCCGCAGAAGATCTTGGCGTTCCTCTTGTCCACGATGCGGGCATTGACGCCGCAATGCGCCATCCACGCAGCTGCCATCAGCCTGTACGGCAAACATGGTCAGGTTCTAATACCGCATTGTATACAAGAGGGGAGGTTTCTTACCCAGCAGGGCCCGCGCCGACAATGAGCCTGTACAAATATCACTACCATCAGCATCTGCCTGCAGACCACGTCGGAGTATCGTAAAGGATCATCGCTTACACGTCGACATTAGACTCGGGAGCCTGTCCATTGGCCATCTTGTCCTCGGGTTGATGAATAATTGGAGTACGAGACTTTCGCCTTGCGTCTTGATGACTGAGTATGGAAACCGAGCAAATCACTACACTGTTGAGGAAGAAGATTGGTTAACGAGAGCCGGAAGGCGGGGAGGAGGGGAGTACCATAGCATCAGAGCTCGGCAGAAAGACGAGACGACATTGGAGGGGAGGACGTGGTAAATTAGTCGATCCTTTCCTTTCCCCGTCTACCCCCCAACACTGCGTTGCAATCAATGAACCCTTCTGTCCGACCATCTCTTTCCCGAATCGTATAGTCCAGTTACCGAGCTGAGCCAGCCCTTTCGTTTGAATCACAGCAAGTAGTTGCGACTCCTGCTACGTAACAACTCCGTTTCCGGGCCCCTGCCTAGTCGCATCGATGTACGCATCCCGAAACGTCCAGCTTTGACCTCTTCGCCCTGGCAATGAGGAATGAGAAGGTGGAGTCTCCTCCTCGTCAACCGTCTAAGTCCTGGTGCCGACGTGCGATCGGCAGTTTTCTCCCAAGTTCTCTCGCTGACAGATGACCAGAATGCAACTCCTCCGGGGCCCCAATGGTCGACGGTGTCCGCGGACCATTACGCGGGTGAGCTGACAGGGGGCCCTTCAACCTCTTCTCATATCGAGATAAGCCTGCGGGAAAACGATCGGCGGTAAGCAGCCTTCCACCAGTTCTAGTGTAACGGGCCTCTGGGGCTTGGCAATCCTACGCTGTTGGTTGCGGAAGAAGATGTAGTTAGTTCCGGCCGATCAAACACAAAAGCAACTTCGTCACATCTATTTTGTCACATTTTAACCTCTCAACCTGCCTCCGCCCCCAGCGTTCTCTCTTCGCCCCGTGACCGCTTGTTTCCTGGTTTGAGAAGTAGGCTGTATTCTAGAATGAGTAAAGGTAGTCAAGTGCCAGGCCTAGACATTCTCTTCAGCCACTTGATTCTTCTCTTAAAATAGCACGGGGAACCTGACATTTCATTTCAGCCCCATTGCCTGAGTGCCATCGTCGCCAAGGTTCTCAATGCGGAGCGAATGGGTCTGAAAACTCTCCCAGCACCGTGGTCCCTGCCAAACTAACCTGCCACAAACACTCGGGTCTTTTGGTTTTCGAGTGGGTTTTCATACCCTTGCAGCATTACCTCCTATCGTCCCAATTGGCTAACCCACACGTAAGGACTCGCTTCGGTTGGCCATCTATTGTACGCGTTCCGTAGTTCCGTAGAGTTTAGGACCTTGCAAAGCCCACAAGAATTTAAAGCTTATTTTGCCTATCGTCTCATTATACCTTGTAATGCATGTCATGATAACCGACTTCCCCAAGCCATCGACGAGCAATAGTGAACGGTATCTTCCCGGGGGTAAAGCGCAATCTGCCATGGCCTGTAAACATACACACGTGCATATCGTGAGCTTTATAACAAAGCAGGAATCTTCTTTTCTAATCCTTGTGGGCTGCATTCGTAAGCGCGTGTGGCTTGCCGCGTCAAGCCCAACGGGACGGTGCCGTAACATCGTCCCGACGCGAAGGACCTTAGTGCATTCTCAACCGTTACGAGGTGGTATTGGCCGCTCAAAAAGGCTCATACGACTGCGAGAGTTTGAAGCCATTGACTCAAAAAGAGGGAGGCCGCTTGCCGGTTGCGACCTTCGATGTTGGGCTGGGACGGAGCACCTAACTCCTGGTTCCGGCATTCAGTGAACCAGGTGCCGGCGCCCCCCACGCTCATAGTCATCGTCATATTTCTACTATGAGGAATCAGAGAAGAAACTTTTTTTCCAGTTGTATTCATCAACCCGTGTTTTATGCCAAGAGGTCCGGAAGAACGTGCCGGAACACGGGGACGGGCATCGATATCTTACACGTCTGGTTTGTGTCCCCTGGATCAACTTGCCCCTGGATCGGCATTCAATGTAGCAGAGTTTGATGTAACGAGATAGAAAGAAGAAACAGCAAAGTCTTCTTACGACTAGACGATAGGGGTCAGAAATATCAGATAGTCGTTGTCAATGTTTCTCGTTTCTCTCTACGATTCTTCTCCATTTCTTCCTCCCTATTTAGCCTTGAAGTGCCTGCACGTTCTACTTCTTCTGACCCGCGTCCATCTCTTCCCAGAGGAGTCTCACACCCTCCATCAACTAGCTTCTACGCCTTTGTCTTTCGCCAATCTCGATAACTTAGCTCGGCCTGGACGCCTGGACTGATCAACAAGCGACAGGATCCCGCCATGGCAACTCCAGCGGAGCAGCAAGCAGCCGCCAACTCGTTCATTCAGGAGGTATGGGGTCTTCAAGGCGTGGCGTATCTAGTTGTGGCGCTGCGGTACTACAGCCAGTTCTCGTCCTTTGGTCGACGTGTGCAGTGGGACGATATTCTTATGCTGCTAGCAACGGTAAGTCCCACGTTGTCGAATGTACAAGGATGCACTGTCTAACTCGATATAATGTTCCAGCTCGTCTACACGGCTGAGTCGGTAGCGGCGTACTTTGTCATCGCATACTGGAAAGGCCTGGCGAACAACGGCATTACACCAGCGCAACGACAAGCATTACTCGATGATCCAAACAACCCGGAATGGGAGCTCCGAATGAATGGCTCCAAGACACACGTCATCGGCCTCCTACTATACATGACGCTACTATGGCTATTGAAGGGCTACTGGGTTGTCTACTACCATCGTTTGACGTACGTTCACCCTCCTTATATCTCCAAGATTTGCCAGTACATGTACTCAAACGACTAGGTTTTCAGTGAGGGCGTCAGCTCAGCAAGACGAGTCGCCTACTGGGGTGGCTACATCATCCCCATCACATACGTCTCTTGCCTTTTGGTAGCGTTTCTCAAGTGCATCCCGTTCGAAAAGCAATGGCAAGTTGAGCCAGAGCCACCAAGTATGTTCACGACATCCTACTCAAGTATTGCGGTCTAGTCTAACTCACAGGTTCTAGACTCGTGCATGCCTGCAATCACCTACATCCAGACCATCTACGTCATGGCCATGAATACCATCACCGACTTTTACCTCATGGCGATTCCCCTCCCGGTATGAACGCCTGCTTAGATTCATATGGTTTCTATCGGTACTGACTACGAATCGTAGATGGTATGGAAGGCTAGAATGCCGTGGCGTAAGAAGCTTGTCATCATGGTCATGTTTAGCGGCGGTTTCTTGGAGATGGCCTTTGGAATTCTGCGGGCTGTTTCTATCCTTACCGTAAGTTACCACGGCCACCATACTCACAAGCCCATGCTAATATTTACATCTTAGAAAGGCAACACTGACCCGGCACAGTCCGGGTACTGGTCGGTCCGCGAGTCCTTCGTCAGCTTCGTCCTCACCAACATGCCCATGGTCTATCCGCTCGTCAAGAGATTCATCGAGAAGAGTGTCTCCAGTTCCAAAGGCGGTAGTCAGGGGCAAGGCCTGGGGGACAGCCATGGTTACCGTCTCAAAAACTTCAAGAATGAAGGAGGATCTAGACCCCGTGCGGACGAGAGAGATCTCATTGAGACTGCTTGGGGTTCAAAGGACCACATCGTTACCACCGAGACCAGTGACAAAGGGCATTTAAGTGGCGACGACGTGTCACTACCGGGCTCGGACAAGGGGGTGCCGACTTCTGTCCACACGGACCAGGACACCTACAAGAAGTCATATATCCCGCGGATGAAGCCTGCAATGACGGTGGAAGCTACTAGTAACAATCTGCCAGGCCAGGGCAGTAGCTGGAGACAGGGTGCTGGGTACGGTGATCAAATCGTCGTGACCAGCGAGTATGCTGTCCAGGTGGACGAAGAGATGGCTCATGAGGCGCGTCACCGTTTTGTTGGACACTGAGCCTTGACATCTTGTATGGCGAGAAGCGATGTGTATTATACGTACTATACTCCTGAGCGAAGAAAAAATAAATAGGTCGTACATCGCACTTTGCTTGAAGAGCCCATGAGGAAGTCAGTTTCCAGGCCAGCCTCCTTGTGCTATGTTTTGGACTTTCCCTGTGACAGAATCGCGCATTTGGTCTCTTAAGTTTCTGTAAACTGATAGGACTCGGATGTATAAGCATATGTGAATAGAACATCTATGCTCTAATATATGTTTGGCCATGCTGCTACTGGTCCCTGCAAATAGCGAATTGGTCTACACTTGCAAGTTCTCAAAAGTCGCCGTTGTTATGGCAACTCCTCTGTCTTCAGCCCAATTTCGTCTCTTCCATCGCCTCAAAGACTTTTGATATCACTATGTTTCATGTCACCAAGATACCAACAACGAGTCTGGTGCTGATATCTCTGCTTTTCTGAAGCCCCAAAATCGTTGTTTTGGCACCAATCTTTGTGCTCTCCGAGGAAAGCATATGCCACACACATATTTAGGAACAAACGCATATAAATTGTTCGTACGCTGGAGGACACACCCCTTTCTTGGCAAGCTACAGTAAGAGGAAGAGCAGCACTTATCTCGTCCAAAATGTACCACTTCCGAGATGGATCCGCACTCTTGCCTGCTAACAGTAATTAGCAATCAGTTCTAGCATTTACATCATAGTCTAAAGAAAGTTTTACAGTTCTCCTAGGCGCCGTGAAAAACCTATACGCAAGAATTTGTAAGCCCGAGGCTACTATCGTAGCTGCAAGATTACAAACGAGCCGAGCTATCACCTCCGAATTTGTAGCCTCTGATCATGTACACAGACACACGGAAAGTAATGTTGGCGGAACCTGGAGCAGTAGCCACTCAAACTAAAAGCTGTCATTATTAATCCAATGTGATAGAACGCATTAGATTTGTAATATATGTAGAGCCCTGTTGGCCATATTAAGGCCTAACTGGTGAGACATGTCAACCTTCATGACGGCTGAACATGTGCTGATACGTATTGGGCTGCATGCGAGTATCCAGTAAGATTTCACTGCGATGTGCAATGGGCAACAGAGTACGCATTTTGGCATACCGAGTGGGCCTCAAATTCAATATTTCCTCAGAAAGGGAAGCCAAGATTAAGCCGAGCCATTCAGTCCCTGTAACATCTCAGCCAAATCGGCAGGATGTGCAGCATCAAAATATAAGGCAGCAAATTAACAGCTCTGTTGCTTGCAACTCAGCCGGCATTTCCGAAGGCATATGCACTTCGCCAGATAGGGAGAATTTCGCGCAGACCTGTCAGGAAGGCCCGTCACAGCGCCTTCGCTCGTGTTGTGCACACTTAAGCCGGAACCCCCCGAAATATATTCTCTTCTTCTTTTTGGACAGTTCCTCGTTCTCATCCCGCCTTGGTAAGATCAAGCCAGCCTAACGCAACCACAAAGGCGAAGAAAAGAAAATCAAACGCGCCATGGACGACAGGTACGATGTCACATATGTCGAAAAGCGAATGTCCGCCATCACAACCGCGTTATCGAAGCCTAGCGAGCTTATGACGCATAGCTCAAGACAGTTGTACGCGGCCATCATTCAAATGCGCCAGGACAAGACCAGCCTCAGGCGATATATCGGATTTCGAACACTACATGAAGTTTTGTACGGATCTGTCGAGACAGAAACCTGGGAGGAAATGGACGCACGATTCCAGGAGGAAAGATCTAAGGCAGGTAGTACTATAGATTTTAAAAGACATAGTCCTACCGAGTCTCCGGCGGATTCTAACAATGGAACCGACTTTACATGGGTCCACTTCCCGTCTACTAATGTGAGTTTAATAGAGTATTGAGATATGGAAAAGCAGAAACTGATCAAATATAGATGGTTTGGATGGAAGTAAGTATATTTATCTCAGATGGACCTTACCACCCAAACTGGGAGCATGCCTCGCGTGCTAATTCACGGTCTAGGATGCCATGAAAAAGATAATAGGACAGAAGCTATGGAGCCATTTCCCAGCAGTAGCCTCATTTCTATGCTACAGCTGGGCCCAAATCCCAGATGGAGCATCTGCTTCACGCTTCATGCGACCTCGGTATGTCGTGAGTAGCGCAGAGATCGCCACAGATGGTAAGTCAAACCGCCAAGAAGTAGAATGTTGCAATCTACGAGAGAACCGAGGTCCTAAGGATCAAAAACAAAGGAGAGGATTAACGAGTCAGAAGAAGCCAGAAATCGAAAGAACAGAGAGAGTGGGAAGACTTCTGAAGCCACGACAAGCGGCACGAGCGCTAAGCAAAAGCCTGTTGATGCCACAGCTATTTATGTGAGGACCCGTGCCCCCTAGGCATGTTTCAGGGTCGGACATGAGAATAGATGCCTTATCTATACTTCTCGACATACCATAAGAGCGAGAGTGAGCAGGGCAATGAGGAGAACGACTCCAATAGAAACAGCCAACCGACCCATCCAGCCATGGCAACAAAGGAGAAGGAACAGGAAACCGAAAGTTCGCTTGTCCAAGAAGAGGTCTCTCTTCGTCAACAGATTTTCGAAGCCTATAGAAATGAGGTCATCCACCAACCTTCGACCCTCGACGAGTTCTATTACCACTTTGCAACAGATAAAGTTTCACTCCAGGATCGACAGGATCGGAATCGACACCAGGTGGTTACCAGATACCTAACCCATCAAGGAGCCAAAATGATCGACACTTGGCCTCTGCTCCGTGTCAATCAACTGTGGATCTGGGTCATTGCAAACGGTATGTTTCCATCAAACGCATGGACATTATCCTTTTCGGGTATTGATAAAATACGTCTAGAATGGCTGATCACCTCTACCTCTTGTGCAACTGGCAACAAACAGGATCCTCTTGTAAAGGAAATTCTTGACTACATTGACAAGCAAACTGATGACCGAAGCCGTTGGTGCGGACCGTCTTCTGCCTCTGAAATGAGCAGACTGATTATCGACTACTGCATCGGTGCCTACGATCGGAGGAGAAAGCCCATGAATCAAGACCGCGGCAAGAAAGGAGAGACTGCAAAATACATGGGTGCTCCTGGCGGTCAGCAAAGGAGTAATCTAGTTGTTGTAGGAGAGTGCAGGACGTCTTCGGACGACGGCATGCCGGAGGAAGAGCGCTCAATTCGTCAGATTTTCTCAGACTCCATCAACCAAATTGTTTGCAGCACCGAGTCGAGTCAGCATTAGATCGAAGCTAACTAGCTCTGTAGGGAAGAAATGAGGCGGTTTTATTCCACGAGTTTTGCGATGAGACAGAACCGCCCACGACCAAGACTCTGCAAGGGGCAACGAAGGAAGGAAGCAGTGAAACTTCTATTCGACATCAAGGATGTCCGCAATGAGCTCAACATTTTGAAAACTATTGCAGAGTACCAACGGAAAGTTCAATCAAAAATGGCTGGCACCGAAACCAATACTGCCGCCGAGGAGGATCTCTTCGCCAAGTATGCCTGCAATGATATCATGGAACTAGACAATGCGGCCGATCAGATACAAATAGCTATGAGTAGACTCTGGAATGTCACTACTGCTGGAGAAGACTAACATTCGAGATATAGCTGAATACTACCATCACACTTCACGAGAGTGAGACTGCCAATCTTCAAGCGCGGGAGGCAGTAATGCTAAAAAGGGCAAATATTAGTCCGATCCCTTATGACTCATACACTATATATAGTCAAGCTTATACCCTTCCTTATAGATATAACTCTTTAATCAATTACTTAATTCTTATTGTAATAGGTTATAAGCCTAGAAAAGCTATCTATAAATTTGCTAAGTCTCTCTATTTAAAACTAATATATTAACTTAATAATTTTAAGGCTTAATATTCCTCCTTCTACTATATATATACTAAATAGATAACTTATTTAGTATTTCTATAGACTAATTAAATATATACTAAAGCTATAATAAATCTAATTTTTCCCCTTTCTTAAGAAAATTATAAATACTTACTATATAGAAAAAAGAACTTAATATTAACTTTAGCTTTAAAAGAAATATTAAAAGAGTTTTTTAATTTCCCCTTAAAAGGTAGAATTTTTAAGTAAAATTATATTAATCTATAAAAATTACTAAGTAATATAAATATAATTAAAATAATTTACTTATAATTTCCTATACTTATAGTAAAACCTTTAGTATTAGGAATCCCTATGCCTAAATACATTAAGATATATATATACTATCTATAGCTTTAATTACTTATAAAACCTATACTTTTCTACTTCCTTAATAAAGAAAAATTCCTAAGCTTAATATTAACTATTAATATTTACTCTAATTAGACTTAATTAAACCTAGATAATAATAACTTATTCTTCCTTATTTAAATTCTCTCTAATTTTTCTAAAGTTATATTAAACTAATTTAACTATTTAGACTCTCTCTTAAATATATCCTCTATAGATATTTAAAGCCTAGAAGTTAATTCTATTATACTTTCTAATTCTATTATAATTTCTAACTCTAAATAAGAATAGTTATTTAGCTCTATATACTCTTTTACTAATCCTAATAAACCTTTACTTAATAATAATAAGCTATTCTTTAATCTTTATCTTATAACTTAATATCCCTTAATTAAATAATCTATCCTTTATAATATTTAACTTAGTAGATATTACTAATAGACTATCTAGAATCCCTTTACTAAAAGCCCTTAGTAATTAAATTAACTAAAACTATAAAATGTAAAATTACTTCTTAATAGCTAAGTATAAAGACTTATTTACCTAAAATAAGGCTTAACCTAATAGTAATATAGGATCTAAAAAAGTTAAAAATTAGAAAATTAAATAGGAATAAGCCTATAGCATTATACTTAACTAACTTAGATATAATACATAAGACTTAGCTAAGGATAAGAGGATACTTACTAAGATATTTAAAATCCTCTAGAAATACTTTACTCTAATAGGAAGTACTATCTTCTAGGAACTTAACTAAAGGTATAATAGATTATCTCTCTAAGTTTATACTAATATCTCTAACTTTACTATTTAACTTTATAAAACCTATACTAAATTCCTAGCCCTAAACTAAATATATTAAATCTATAAACTATACTTTATTAGTAAATTCCTTATAAGACTTAGCTCCTTATATAAGATTTTCCTCTCTACCTTTTACTAGAATAATAACTTACTCTTAATTTAAGATAATAATAGTAATATTATAAAAGAGGCTATTACCTTTAATACTTATCTTAAAGTAATAAAATATAATAAATATAACTAGAAGCTTTATAAGACTTAGTATAATACCCTTACTATTTAAAGACTTAATCCTAATAATAAATATAATAAACCTATTTATATAAGCTATAGAAAAACTAGCTATTTAAAAGATAGCTATTAGTAAAACTACTTAGAACTCTAAAGATAGTAGAAATAAAGGAATCTATATAGAATTAATTAAGGATAATAATAATATAAGTAGAATAACTATTAGACTACTAATAATAATAAAGATAGATAAACTAATAAAGCTATTATTATACTTACTTAGCTTAATATAATTATAATTACTTTTAAAAGTAATATTATAATAATTATTACTATAGCCTTAGATAGATATACTAACTTCCTTAAGAATATTTATATCCTTAATAATAAAGCCTTATTTTATATTATATATAAATAAAATAGTTTTTAGTAACTTAATAAGAATATAGAAATAGTTAATAGCTTTAGTAATATAATAATATTAATAAGTAGCTATAGAGTATATATACTATAAATAAAGGGAGTAAGTAAGAAAATAATTACCTTTAATAATACTTTCTTTATTCCTACTAGATATACTAATCTTATCTTAGTATTTACTTTAGCTAATAATAAATCTAAGGTTATATTTATTACTAAAAATACTATAGTAATCTAAAATAATAATATTATTCTTACTATAACTTATTACTTTAGAATCTATATTATTAATAAAGATAATATTAATTTTAACTTTATACTTATTACCTTCTTAATCTAAGATAAGAACCTAAAAATCTAGTATATAAAGCTAGAATACCTTAGTAAATAGAATATAAAGAAACTTATTACTATATCTATTAATATAAAACTAATCTAAGTTAAATTATTCTATAACTCTTATACTTAGGGAAAAATAAAAGAATCTCTCTATTAATACTCTATTAAAAAGGAATCCTAACTATTTAAAAGCCTTTATACTAATATTACTAGTCTCTTTAAGGTTATAAGATCTAAAGGGTACTAATACTAAGTTACTTTTATAGATAACTTTATATAGATAATATAAGTCTTCCCTCTAATAAATAAGTAAGAGTTTACTAAGAAATTCTAAGCTTTCTTAAATTAACTAGAGACTTTAATCTAATAGTATTACTTCCTCTAGCTAAATAAAATAGAAGAAAATATCCCCTTTATCCTTATTCTTTTCTACTAAGGAAGAAGTATTAAACTTTTCTATATAATTACTAAGTAATCTAAATAAAATAGTATTATAGAATAAATAAACTATATACTTATAGAAAAACTTATACTTACCTTAATTAATAGTAATCTTAATCTTAAATAATAATTCTATATACTTAAGGAAATAGTCTAAATATAAAACCTTAGTTTATACTTAATAATAAAAATAATACTCTATAAAGCTTAGTATAAAGAAGTTTTAAACTTAATCTATCTCTATATTATTAGAAACTCTAGATATTTCCTCTTACTAAACTTAAAGAAATAGAAAATATAAATAAAGACTATATAATATAAATTACTTAGCTTCTAAGGAAGTATAATCTATATTATCCTTAGGGTAAATAGGAAGATTATAATAACTAATAATATTATATTTAATAAGGTATTAATACTTAAATATAGTACTCTTATTCCTAATAATCCTAGGCTAAAGTAAATAAGGATAAGTTATATATACTTCCTTAGTACCTTAATACTTAGTATATTATAAGTTACTAAACTCTATAATAAAGACTTAGAAGAATTAGGATAAAATATACTTATACCCTTAGATTTAGACTTTAATATATCTATATAAAAAGATATTAATAAGCTATAAGATACTATTACTATAAGGATAAATAAATAAATTCCTTATATAGAAAATAGTAAGATTAATAACTATATTACTATAATAAATATACTAATATATTATCCTAAATTATATATCCCTTAACCTATCTATCTAAGCTATAGAAACCTTTATTATATACTTATTTCTAAGCTTTCTAATAAAAAGAATAAATAACTTACTTAATTTACTCTCTTATCTATATATATTATATTCACTGCTCTAGACTAGGACTTAGCTAAGCTATATATATACTAATAAGTAGAATAATCTTTAAAATAGGTATAATAGTAAAAGGCTATAGAAAATAAACTTTAATCCCTTAAAGAAAATAGTACTTAGTACCTAATTACTCTACTGAATAATATCTATACTCTATAAGGTAAATAGATCTATAAACTTAAATAGGGAAGTAATAATAAAATTATTTAATATAAAGTAAGATTTATAGTATAAAGCTTTAAGTAATAAGAAGGAATTAACTATTATAAGACTTTTATCTTAGTTATAAAGCTTATAAGTTATAAAGCTATATTTATTATTACTATTACCTTAGACCTTAAGGTTAAATAGATAGATATTAAGACTATATTCCTTTATAGATATATTAATAAAGAAATCTATATTAAGTAATTATAGGGCTATAATAATAGCTTAGGAAGGGTTTATAAATTGAAAAAGGCATTATATAGCCTAAAATAGTCTCCCTAGATTTAGTATAAAACTCTCTCTAATTTCCTAGAAACCCTTAGCTTTTACCTACTTTATATAAATATTAATATCTTTATAAAAGGATTTACCTTTATTACTATCTATATTAATAACTTCTTAATTATTAGACTAAATATTAAGAATATTAAATCTATTAAAATATCTTTATTAGAGTAATTTAGTATATCTAATCTTAGTCTATATATATATTACTTAGGTATAATAGTCTACTAAGATTAGCTAAACTAGTTAATTTACCTTAGCTAAGGAGTATATATAGAGAAAGTCTTATAAGACTTTAAGCTTAAGGATAATAACCTAAATATAATACTAATTTCTATAATAAAGTTTAATATCCTAGAAGATATATACTAAGCCTTAGCTAAGCTAAAGAATTAGTATACCTAAGCTATTAGATTACTAATATATATAATATTAAGTACTTAACTAGATATTACCTTTAGAGTTTCCCTTTATAACTAATTCCTTAGAAACCCTATAGAGAAATACTATATAACTATAAAAAGAATTATAAAATACCTTAAAGGAATAGTAAAAATAGAATTATACCTTAGTAATAATATTTAATTACTCTCTAGATATACTAACTTAGACTAAGTTAGTAACCTTAAGACTAAAAGGTTAATAATTAGCTATATCTTTAACTTAGGATTTAGAATAATTAGCTAAAGTTTAAAATAATAATTAATAGTTACTTTATTATTATATAAAGCTAAGTATATAGAATAAATATAAATAATAAAGGAAGCTATTTAACTATATAACCTCTTCTAAGAATTTATATTAATAAATAATATTAATATAATAATTATCTATAGAGATAACTAAGGTATAATTATAATATCTAAAAACCTATAATTCTATATTAAGATAAAGTATATTAATATCTAATATTACTTTATTAGGGAAAAGGTAATCTCTAAGGATATTAAGATATAATATATTTCTATAAAAAAGTAAATTATAAATAGACTAATTAAAGCTTTACTAAAGATAGACTTCTTTACTTTCTATAAGGTATTAAGACTTATTAGTTAAAATAAAAAGGGTTCTTAGATTAAGATTAGAATTATTATTATTATCTATATATACTTTAACTAAAACTTAAATTATTTATATAAACTCTAGGTAAACCTAAATTACCTAGGTAAACTTTAGTAAATTAAAGCTTAATTAATAATTACTTTAGAAAGTAAAAAACTTAGACTAACTATATATAAATACTTATAATTATAAACTTATTATTACTTAACTAATTAATACTTAGTAAAAGAATAAATATATATACTTAAATTATTAATTCTTATAATTCCCCTTTATAATCTTTAAGAGTTTCCTATTACTTCCCTTATAATTAGTAAGAGAAAATAGAAGTAAATTAATTAATTCTACTTATTAAGTGTAATAGTTAAGCTTAACCTAAGGGTCTAAGGTAAGTCTAAGGTATATAATTTAATAATCAAGTGGATTAGGACATTATAATAAGTAATGTAAGTTATATTAGTAATGTGCAATAGTGAGTTATTATATAACTAAGTAGGAGTAAATCTAATTGTAGTATTAATAGCTAAGGAGCTTAAGGCTTTTATCTAATGTACTAAGTAAATATATATATATACTATAATTGCTAGGTAATTAAATAGTATTAAGTTATATTAAATAGTACTTATTTAATGTATATACATTTATAGTATTAAACTATATTAAATAGAGTCTGTTTAATGTGTATATATTATATATTATAATAAGAAGGAAAAAGTAAGTACTAAAATGATTCTACTAGTTATAATTACTTAGTTTTAACCTAGGTTATAATATAATGTCTTCCCTCTATTAGTCTTATCCTTAAGGCCTATTAAGTAAGCCTTTTTCCTAAGAGATAGATATCTATTGTTTTTTAGTCCTATAATTATTCTTATTCTCTTATCTAACTATAATATTAAATTATATCTCTAAAAACTTATTATACCCTAAAGTTTTATTTGCCTATTATAGTAATATTGCTAATATTATTGAAAAGTTTAGCTTTAAGATGCCTTACTATTCTACTTATTTTAAAGTAAATTATTATTCTTATATTATTGCAAAGGGGAAGCTATAATATAATTTCTATATAGAAAAAAAGTATATAAATTATAATTTTAGTAGTATATCTTTATAAGCTTATGAGTTTCTTATGCCTATAGTTTTTTTTATAGTATTAATTCATTATAGTTATTTATATTTCCTAAGAGAAGAATTAATTAGAAGAGTAAAAAGAATAAGCTAAGGCTAATCTCTTTAAAGCTTTCTTATAACTATAATGCTTATATCATTAGGAAAAGTATCTTTATAAGAAAGTAGCTAAGATAGTTCATTAGGGTTATAAGGATTTAGATAAACTAGAGGCAGTAGAGTAGTAGGATATTACTACTTATTCTAAGGCTCTTTCTAAGGTTTAATTATTAGAGGATTATAGAATAATTAATTAGAGTACTATTAATTTAGGTACTTATTCTACTTTACTTAACTTTAGTATTATTAGTGAAAGTTCTTTAGGAAGTATTATATATAGGTAAGGTTTTTTATAGATTCCTATTAATTATTACTCTCTAAGTAGTCTTTCTATTTAATAAGATACTTAGTTTAGTTATTTACTTTTTAAGTATCTAAGATTACTTTTACTATGTATTCTTTTAGTCCTTTAACCTTAGTTTTATATTTATTACTAAACTTTATATAAATAGTATTCCTTACTGTTTTAAGGAGTATAATATAGAAAACTAGGTAAAGTTTAACTTTTAGTAATAAGTTTAATCTATAGTTATTTTCTAAGATTTTCTTTATAATTCTATAGAGTCTAATGAATTTATAGTCTAGTTTCTTATTTTATCTTTTTATTTTAATGTTTTTTATTGTAAGGTAAGCTATATTTTCCTCCTAGAAGGATAGTCTCTTTATTCTTTTTCTATTATAGTATTTTTTCATTTGGTTTTATATAAATTCTAGTTTAGTTTTTAATTCTTTATATAAGTTTTTTAATTTTTCTCATATAAGAATAGATTTAGGGATAATTAATCTATCTTAGCTTATTCTATAGGTATAAGGGTTAAACCTAAAGTTAGTATATACTAAGGTAAGCTTTATACTTTTATTTATAGCTATATTATAACTTAACTATATAATTAGTAGTTTCTTAACATAGTTATTCTATTTATAATTAATATAGTATTAAAAGTATTATTAT